>JABASH010000713.1:0-34703 GCA_019776445.1 Tomocerus maximus | reverse complement strand
AGTTTGCAAGTAGAAACTTGGAAACCTGAAAGTTGTCGGTGGATGGCTACTCAAAACAATAATGTTTGGTAGCATTCGGTGAAAAATTGTATTGCATATTACAGGTACCTACATGGGAAGTTGCGAAGGCTACATTGTGTATGATTTCCAGTTCTCTACACTCGCCTCCGTCAATCACAAATTGACTTCTGTACGTTAGAATAGAACAATATAAATATTCTGTTGAGTCTCATATGCAGGTACGTCATCAATCATAATCAGTAGAGTACATTCATCTAAGCCATAAAAGTCTGGGCAAGAGGCCATAATATTACATGGCAGTTGAAACATGAATGAATGATATTGATAATAATATAAATACGTGATTTACTTTTAATGCGCCATGATATCATTACTACTTTTGTTTTGATGTACATTGAAGAGTGTGAGACCATTTTTGAATTTGGGTTTTAAGTTTAGATTACAAACGAAGTAAACGTAATGTACAGCTTCATGTTCAGATAATATGGCGAGGAAGAATGTGCAAGTTAACATTACACTCGCTCTGCTCCAGTTAATGTAGGTGGTGTAATGAAATCAGAATCTTTGGCAGACTAATTGACTTGTACTCACATTAAGAGTTATTCTGTGTCGATCCAAATAAGAAGTTCATAGTCAGACAATGTTGAGGCATTCAGTCAGGGGATCAAAGATTAACTTTTCATTCCTTCACATCCTTATTACTATTAACTGACTCTCATCTCGTGTATGTAGATTAAATATTTATACGGGTATAAATATTATGTTATGTTGTTCACGACGCTGTCAGATACTTTTATAGGCTTGCTTAATGCTTTTATGTTTACCGATGTCGATTAGTACTAGATTCTTCAATGATATATGGCTACAGCACCATCCAACATCTAATAGGTACCCATATTATTATTTCATTCGGATAGACATGTCATATGGACTAAATTCACCAAATGATACAACTTTTCTACCTTTACGTATTTGTTATCGAATACTATAATTCCAAATTTGTTATAATGTATGTCTATGTGCATGATTTCAAATCAACTTTTGTCATTTCGCTATTCAGATCTTTTGCCAGTACTTTCCTTTTCTTTGAATTGATATTTTTCGTTGTTTTACCAACTTCATGCACTTAGGTTTTACGTTGATCTGATTGCCTGGCAGCATTCCGAAGGATGTCCCTCCCCTCGTAGATCTATTAGTATTCTCCATCTTCATCCTTCTCTGTTGAGTTCAATGTGAGTACTTTGAGCACTAATGAAATGAGAAATTAGCGTCGCACTCAGTAATCTCTTTATCGCTCTACTCTGAATACTATAATTGCATATATTATATAGTACACCGGTATGGATGTAGATAGCTGCTTATAGAGATATCCCACATCCTTGCAAAAAAGAATGGGAGATGCCCTCTCATTTAAAAATCCAATTGAAACACGGATAAACATTCTGCTATTGCAATTGCAGTATTGCCAACCACAAATGCAATAAAGAATGCCATTAAGATACTTCTTTTGCAAGTGAAAATCACAATATTTTGTTTGTTTTTGCATCCAAATGCAGCAGGTAAACAGAAATATACACTTAATATACCGAATGCAGCAATTCGAAACTCTAACAGTAAATCTCACAGTGAATATGAGAGACAACGACCCCACTTCAGACGAAAGTAAAATGAATTTGTCGTGTCCAATTTCACACTTGATGCCAACGTTGTAGTGCAAAAAGGAGGATGGAAGGATCTACTCGATATATCTTCCTAGACCATTCTAAGAATTCATTTTTGTTAAGGATTTAAAATGTGAGGACGGGAGATGCCTGCTGTTTCCTTAGATTAGCAACAGAGTTAGCTGAAAAGACAAAGAAAAATGTGTTTACGATTATTGTGTACCATAGTGCGTATAACTTGTTGTGCCAAAATTATTAAATACCTACCATATAACATACACATAGCAATGAAGATAAATATACATATAGACACAATAAATAAGTTTCCCTCCTCAGAAGGTTCATCTGATTGTAAGTCAGTCAGGATTACTTACAGTTTTAGAAGAGAGAAACTGAATGTTTCAGGTTTTTCTGGGTAGAAACTCATGAATAGTAATAAGTTATCTTGAGATGGGACCACATTTTGCATGGTGGGAAATGCGCATATAATTATTTTGGACTAAAATGCGGACAGCGACATGTTTCCTCATCTCTCATCTCATCTCAGAGTGTAAAATAAAATACAGCAAGAAATAGATGCTTTGTGTTTATGAGTTGTGAGAAAGACAGTGACAGTGAGACGATCTCGACTTCTGATTAACGCAAAAAATCATTGCGGACTCGGCTCCGTTAGTCACTCACACGCACGCACTCCACTTCTTACTTCACATGCATGCACATTTTACTTACACATACCATTTACAATAAATACAATCGCTCTATATAGTTATATAGCCAGGCACTTTTACAATGTATTAGCATATACCTAACTAAATTGTACATATAATCTGCAAAACTGGTCTTAATGCTCGTTAAGGTTAAACATAATTTAATGCATAATATAAGATGCACAGGAGAGTTTAGTGCACGAATGTATGAGTATTGACGCAGTGTGGCTGCTTAGTCTCGAGTTGTACATATATATATGTATATATATGGTATAGACTATTTAATAAGTATAATGTTATCATTGTCTGTATATGAATTTGATGAATATGAGTCTCACGTATAAAGTCCAGTGGGTAAGTGGAGTAGAGGACTAGCCAAAGGAAGAGAGACAAGACACGGCAAACCAAACCTGCAACGATCCCCTCTTCTATTGAGTACATATGCATAAGTATACACTGACTGACGAAGTCAGTACCACTGATTGGTACTATAACTAAGTAACTACTAAGTGTGGGGGTAGGACATTGCTAGTGTATCCATAGATGTGAGTTGTGTGCAAGATATTCATAAGTACTCTCAGTACTCTGTACATGTCTATGCTTTATGCAAACTGGAATTGTATCTAGCAGATAGTATGAAGAGTGTAGGTAAGTAGGCAAGGCACTCATTTGCACTTGACATGAGCATCATCATTCACGTATCAACACAGACCATCTTCATCTATTTAATAGCATTCCCTTGCTGGGTATCCATCATACCCAAATAGTGTTCCTAGATTAGCCAGACACATTTCTAAGGTGAGGAAAGAGAGTTGATGAGCGGGATATCTCGGCATCATTCCAACCAACTAAGTAACTAACATCTTGCATTTAATTGATGATGATAATTGTATCTTTATCCCTTAAAGAAGCCCAAAAGTAAGTGATATGAGATGTGCTCTATACTACTATCAAGAGTGTGGTGGTTGCAGTAGTGTCTGTGTGTGTCTACATAGATGTGTGTGTGTCTAGATGTGTGTGTGTTGGTTGGATTATTGTAAGTCAACAGCAAGCGGAGCAGATCGAAATAAGTGGAGTACCTAGTAACTTAATTGCTCTCTGTGACCCATACAGTATTAACTACAATTTACAAGAAATGCTGTACATGCTTACACACATCTTCTCAGCATCATCTCATTAGCTACAGCAGTATGAATCCGTTTTCATAGCACACACAAATGTATAAATAGATGTAAGATACAAATTTGGACGAGCAAGTAGTATAAAATAAGTATTGTTTGTGAGGAATGGAATTTCTGAGTTGCAGTATCCCTCCACTATCTACTTAGTAGTACTCTAACTGCACTCACTGCCCACACACACAAACATCAGGTACACATTATACAGATATGCAACAATAAAATGATGCGTGTGTGTGTGAGTGCAGCTATCTAAATCTACTATTCAGCTATCACAATAACGACTCGAACCACAGATATTTACTAGAATACAATGAAGCTTCTCCTCCTACTACTATCTACCCATTTCTTCATACTCCGTACAAGTACATCTAATTATACTATTAGAGCATAATCCCTCCATCAACGCATCATTTAAGTATCTCAATTGACTGAGCCTGACCTTCTTCATATACACCTTTCCCTAGATATACACTTACGCACACTAATCAAATGGAAATACTCAATTTGCAAGTCACATATTCACACTTTTACATTACAGTTCACTCGCTGCGATATTAAAAATATTATGCATACATAAACCTTACCTTGCTATGTCTATGTAGTATATACATTGTCATACCATTTCTTATAGTGCAAATATTTTCGATAATAAATAATTTAATTATATGTTGATTATAATATGTGAATTATTGAGTAAACATTGAATAGTAAAAGCTATTTCAATCAGATGATTTATTAAATATTAAATACAGCGTTTCTAATCCACCCTATTCATCCCATTCCGATATACCTGCTTACATAAATTGTCTTTGTCAGGCAGAATGGATTTAATAAAGCAACCCCAAATCATAATAAGAATTTGACACTTAGGTAGGTACCTACCTATGTAGTATAGCTCTAGCAAACTATATAAATTATGGGCTATATAAGTTCATTAAGACGGTAGGGAATCGCTGTAATTGTTTAATCTACTCACACATCACTTGTACTAGTATCTACTCGTTACACAGCCTATGCATGGCTACTCTGCACAGTACATGATGACGGTGATGATGGTTCCCAATTACAATAACAAGTATCGGCCGATATGTATCTAAGTAAGTATTTTGATTTTGTAGCCGATGCAGAAGGTGCTGCATTCCATAAATAGTAATTGAGCATTGGTTCGTTAGATTCTAAATAGAGCCAGATTAATTGAAGATTCTGAAGACCTCGTCTAATGAAATGATAGCCAGTAACACTTTTTCATTGCGTGAGGGTATTTCAAGTAGACCTTATTTAGATGGAGTCTATTTGCGTTACACGTACATATATACACATAACATAAGCATATAAGTAGTTACCATTCACATGCCTACCATTCACATACTTGGTGTAATGTAATTAATATCTCATACATCAATACTGAAAACATAAGTCAACTACTTGACTAAAAGCATTGCCAGTTAGAAAATGCTAACGAAGTGATCTGTGGTCGTAATTGTTTCTTCTTTGCATATTATGATGTGATGAGACACAAAGCGGCTATCAACGTAAATAGGTACGTCAACTGCTGTAACATTAATCTTCAATTTACCATGCCTGTCATTCATTACAGCCAGCGTGTATAAGTAGAGATATAAGTGTTAACATCTGGAAATGACGAGAGCACTTTTGATGATCTCACTCACCTCTGTGGTTAAACGAGTGAAAAGGTATTTAGGAAGGTCGAAGCAGAGACTGACAATGCCAGTGATTTCCGTGTATTGCGTCCATGTAGAGTAAGTAAAACACACGAGAGTGAGGAATGGATATGTTATATACAAATAGTAATTTGCTATTATAGCAAGCAAGTAAAAGAGGTGTAAGTAAAGTGGGGCAGAATGTAGTGAAGTGAATATGGAAACACTTTTCGCTTTTCCTCGCTCGCACAACAATAAATGAGAGCTGAGTGAGTGACTGACAATGGCCTAGCAGGCAGTTGTAGTTGTGAAGACCAAGAGATGTACACAGTAGAGATGTACATACATATTGCAGAGATGTGCATGTTGCCGTAGATGTACAGGTATAGATGCATGTATAAGGGATAGATAGATAGAGACGGAATGTAAGTCAGAGGAGCAAACGAAGCGAGTAGGGAGAGGAGCCTTTTGGTCGTTGTCTTCAGTTCACTTGGCACTTGGGCCACCAACTTGAGCCACAGCCACAGTGACCAACAATTCCTCGATGGAATAGCACGTCCAACTCTTCTTCACTCAATTCCATCCTCACTCTAAGGTAACACTCTTTTTATTATCTACCACCAATATCTTTTTATTTATCTCTCGCTCTTGTGCCCACATTCTCCAGTCCTCTTCCAAATATTCTTCTAACTTCATTTGTTTTTGCATTTACACAGACCCTAGGCATACTCTTAGTGCATCCAATTTCTTTTATTCATTTTCCTCAAAATGTCCTGCAACGAACATTTATAAAATATCTAGGTTGTACTAAAAGACATGTTTGAGTATCGGTCATTACACTAAATAGATAAATCTCCTTTTCTCCTATTTGTCAAGTGTGTCTCAGTCAAGAATGTACATTTAGAATTGACTGCTTTAATTTGCTTCTGAATTGTGTAAATATTATCATGGAGAAGTAATGAGACAATTGGACAATAATCTACTTTCAGTAGTCTCAAGCATATTGAAGGTTCCTCGGTTAGTAGAACTCAAATTTTCTGATTGGATTATGAAAAAGTGTAATAATTGTGTGAAGTTAGTTAAGAGGGTCATTCTTGCTGAGAACTGGCACCGACAAAAATGATTTGCCCAATTGTTTCTGAAAAAGTGACTGCCGTAATAGGCTCTGTATGCAACTACTTATATGCGCAGGAATATCAATTTCCCATAGTCGCCCTTTACATTGGAATAATGAGACCTGACCTGACTGTAGAATAACAACTTCCCTTTTCTCCAACATTCTTTCCGTTGAACATTTCCACGACATCCCGGTCACTCTTGCTCATGTATTCCTAGGACTGTGTTATTGCGGCAATTCTATTATCCAGGTCTGTTCAGTTTTCCCATTTAACTCTGCTCCACACTCACGCAATCGTCCTCTATTGTCCCTCTATTGTTCCTTTTTCTCACAATTAGATAATTCATTTCACTTCTCCCTCAATTCATTTTTTGTTGACCATCCTCATAAACCTTTCCCCTATTTTATATGAACGATAAGGAACAATTAATTATCCGTCGACAGTCATAGCTTGCTTTGTATTTATAAAGATGCATAATAATATCCACCATGCAGGTATAATAATATCATAGGGGAACTTGTAGCAGTAGGTACCCTCAATTTCTATGAATCCATTACATATACTTTCCCAAAGATGATAGAAAACGAGTCAAATAAATTGCAGAATATTAATTAGCAAGAGAGCGTAAAGAGTTGGGGAAAGCAGATCTCTTAAATTAACATTTCATCAAAACAACAACAATAGAAGGAATCAGTAATATCTTCCTGTGCTAGCAATTACTATATGATTGGTATATTATGCACAATAATTGTAGTGTGATAGTTAATTATGTGCGGTATAGTGCAGTTTAGAGTAAGAGGATAGCTGAGAGCAATTTGTGTCACTTTTGCTCTTAGGTTGGTAAGGATGTGAGAGAGATGCACAGCAAAAGTGGCTTGCATAGGATTTGAGGGAAAGTCATTTTGTCGGAAGGTAAAGATACAGGTAGTTGGGTAAACCCTAACTCTGCTAAGAACAGTAACCAAAGCGAAAGGGAGATCATGATCATCTCGTCCACTTTGTAAAATTGTACCTAGGGCAAGGCAAGTGAATTCGTCACGTACTTCATACATGCCTCTTCTTACCAATGCATTAACTGCTATGTGCCTATACCAGTAGAAAATAAACTTTTCAAAAGTAAGTCCATTGACTGTTCCCTGACTCAATAAATATTTGGTGTAGTTATAACCAAATCTACGCAGTGTTCCCAGAAATGAATTAAGTCTATCCCAAGGAAAGAAGAAACGGAGGAAATTGATTTTATTGGTGACTGTCCCAGTGAATGTAAATGGGATACGAAATGTGAGTGAGTCAGTGAACGTGAATTGTGTGACAGTGAAACTGAAGATGATTTTGTGGAAAACTGGTCCCTGCAACTGCCAAGTCTCTTCATCCCCACAGTCTCATCTTCTTCCCCAATTCTGACGTCCATCCAACGTGGCCAATGCATCTCTCACCTTTTTTACAACGTGCATTGAAAATTGCGATGCAACTGCGAAGTAGGTTGCTGTAAAGTCTGTCCACCTGAATCTTCATTCCCCGGCTACTATGTCTTAGATATCGAGGACCATAATATTACACTGATTGATAGGGACATTAGTAGCATGTACTAACTGCCAAGTATTTAGTTAGGATAACTAGGACTAGAGTAGTTGGGTGTGTAGTGGATGGAGTGAGTGGCCCAGTCAGATGTGTGCGTTGGTTGTTGCAGCAGTCGGTGGACTAAATTCCTCCGACTCTCCCAACCTCTGCGAAGGACATTGTCCATCTCGTCCCACTCAGCCTACCTGAATAACCGGTTAGACACTTTCTTCGCTGCTTTTTGGCTATTCTGTCGACATCCACCAGACGTTTTCATTAGAAATCCATAATTCGCCCTTGATTTCTCTCATTACGACTCACTCACCAACTATTTTCTATGATCCTTCCTATATAGTATACATTCAGTCAAAGGGTATCTGATATTATTCAGTTGCATTGTGCAGCTAACATGATCTTCTTAGATTGCATTGAAAACAATGGCTGCTCTCAAAGGAAAATGAGTTTCCAAAAGTCAACCTTAAACTTGCCCTTTTGCAATAATAATAGCAATCTGAATGCATGGCATAGACCGTAGATCTTGTTTACATCCATTTGTAGCATGTACTTTCTTGTTATTATTACACACACATTGCAGTGGTTCAATAAACCTTGAGACAATTGCAGAGAGAACATAATTGTATGCAGATGCAGTACCTTTATTAGGCGACAAGAACATCTTTAATTGCTGATTACACCAATCAGTATCTTCATTTATTTTTCAAGACTTCATGTCCATAAACTGCCAATGTGGGAACTTTTACTTCCTCAATATTAGAGAGAAATTCTCATATTTGTTACTTCGGTAGTTTCTCTGATTAACATCCAATTCCACACTCAGCTTAAGCCAGTAGTGGTCATTCAATTCCACTCCACTCGGGGAACGGCACAATTACCAAGCCTATCTACTTTTAGAATTTTGCCTGATGATTGATATTTTCCCTGGTTTTTCCTCAACCTTAGCTTAATCATTTAGTAGGAAGACCATAAGGCAAATGGATGTTTGAGTATTAGTGGGTTATCAAGGGATGTTGATCTAATTTCAGATGGAGAAGTTACCGCTGACGAGAACGTCGATGTTCTTGCTCCTCTTCTTCTCTCCCTGTATTGTTCATGGACAATATTATCAGAGACAGAGAGGAGAAGGGCCAGTGAGAGTGTCTCGAGGAGGCCCGGGCCCCGCCCCCATCCCTTACCACGACTACGCCCAACCCCATCCCATCCATCAAAATCTCCTTCATCCAAATCAAAATCCCCATCAAAACTATCCAAATCAAAATGCTCTTCTCAATCCAAATCTCAACGGCTTCTCCAGCAGGAAGGGACCATTCGACGCTATCATTGACAGGTGAAATCCTACTTAGGTATTCGAAGGTTATGTGAAGGTCATAATTTTAAATGTAAGCATCTCCTTGAATCAGAGCCAAGAGCTGGCTGCCCGGGAGCAACGGAGAGGTGAGTTCGGAGCCAAAGATGCGGGACGCTCACCGCGTACCCAACCCACCCAAGTACCCTCTCTACGACTTGCCTACGATAGGGATGGCCACGCCCCCACCTGCCCCTCTTATGCACCCAATGGCACAGATACCCACGGGGAACTACAACTACGAAGAAGAATTAGGCCGCGGAAGTTCCTCCGCCTACTCTAATCCAAATGACTTGGCCGTCGCTCCTTCCAACATCGCCAACAACCGGGGACCCGCTTTCCATCACGGACATGGTCCAAACAGAAAAAAACCTCTCCGGGGACCACGACCTAAGCATCCCCCACGAGGACCTCATCCATTCCGCCCCAATAACAAGAAGCGACCCCACAATCACGCGGGTAAGTTCCCAAGTTTGCTGAAAACAATATTTCTTACAACAGCCACAGCTTAACTGCATGGAGTCTTTGACTTTCCTTAACAGTAATTTCTTTTTTGGGAATAGGTCAAGGAGGGGCCCCTCCAAATCGTCGTCAACACCAGCACCACCAAAGACAAAGACCGCGAGGTCCTCCTCCAGTACAAAACCGTCCGAATCGCTTGCGGGCACCCCCACAAAAGGAAGAGGGTTTTGAGCACCCAATGGCCAGCAACATCAGCCCGGTGAACAGCCCAGCCCTAGGAAGACCCTTAGACTACGATGAGTACATGAAGAGACCTAGTCACAGTTTTACTGACGATCCCTGGAACTTTGACCCTTTCGCTGCACAAATGAACCAGGGAATGAACACCTACGCCCTCAAGTACAATTACGACCCCCTAGGTGATAAATCCTAATATGCACTGGGAACTCCATGTCCTGTTACTATTATTTACACAATGCTTGACTCTCTTTTATTTATACCCAACTATATTTTGTGAATATGCAGGAATGAATAATTTGGACAACAAAGCCAACAGTCATTTGGATCCTGCGAAATTGAGCTACCCGGGAGATTACTACAACAGAGAAATCAGCGATAGTTCCACAAACAGTCAAATTGGTGGATGGGATCGACCCCCAGGTGGGTACAATGGTTACATGGGTAACAACAACAACCCGAATTCAAACCCGAGTAGCCAACAACAGCAACAACAGCAACCACCCGCCAACAACTACGACACATCTTTGACTAATCCCCTGGACGGAGGACGAATAGGACCGTTGGATCCCTTCTCCAGTGGCTCGGAAAACTTGAACAGCTTCAATCTGTTCCAGCAGTCTCAGCAACAGAACAACAACTCTCCTGTCGGTCCCACAGCGACGGTGGATCTCGAATCCCTTCAACCACCTCCCGAAGACAAAATAGAATTCACAATCGAGACCAGCATGGATCCGAACGGACCAAATCAGAATCAAAACTCAAATGACAATAGCAAATTGGACAACTTCTCGGGGCTGAGTGACAACTATAGTCCGTATGGGGCAGACACTCCGGAAGGAGCCCCAATCGGCCCACCTTTCGGATCTCTGGCGGATTCCAATTCCGACATGCTCCAACCTCCCGCCTCGTTCAGTTACTCTCGGACATCTGACTACGGGATGAGGAACCGACGGGCGAATATGATGTGTCAGTACGGAAATGCGAATTGTCTGAGGAGACAGTTCCAGAGGAATCTGGTCATCCCAACGAACGCGCCCAATATGCTCTACAATGCGAATGTCCAACAGCAGCAACAACAGCAGCAACAACAACAGCAAATGTTCCATGGCCAACAGGAACAACAACAGCAACAGCAGCAAATGTTCCATGGCCAACAGGAACAGCAACAGATGGTGATGCCAACAGTGATGAGGCAATCGAACTACTACCCGGTGTCCCGCCATGAACTGCAATTTCGTCGTCAGATGAATTTGGCGAGACAGATGAACTACAATTTGGGGAGGGGGGAGATGGCGATGGAAACCCATCACAGTCCGCAGCATGCGCAAATGGCAACTCACCAAATGCACGGTCACGCAGTTCCCCGCAGCGACTCCACTGTCCCTGAAGGACTGCAAATATTCAGCGAGCTCATGAAACAAAACGGGAACCCTAATTTATTGTCACACTCAGCCAAAGCTGACGCAAGAAACAATTTACTCAAAGTGCTCACGCAATGAACTGACTTAATTCGTTAGTTGTTTTTATACAGTAGTTAGTTAATCCTAGTTAAGTTAAATTAATAAATAAAATATACTATTTGTACATTACCTCCATGCAAATATTCAAAATCTCATATTTAAATGTAGTACCTAAATAACCATCAACTTTATACCAAATACATACAAACAAAATCCTAAATATATTTACATGCTCTTAGTGCTAAAATTACCCTTCTGCCAATGTTTGAGTCCACTCTCAGCCTTTTCGTTATTTATTTGGCATCGTCTTCCGAGGAACCGCCGCATTTGCATATCACTAAATAGGTATCACGTAATGTCACTATCAGATGCTAATCATGGTTAGCAAGTATTTGGTATCCTTAAGTATGCTTAATAGTAATAATTATTATTTCGGAGATCCGGGAGAAAGGTTCCGAGAGCAAAATAGTAATTTTAATTTTCCTGCAGATGTTGAGTTGAAAATGGTCTGAAAATCAATTAAATAAGAAAGCATTTTCCGTCCCGATATCCGTTGTAAAGATAATTTATTATGGCATTTATTGGAGATTGACTTGAAAGATGGCACAAAGAAATGGAAAATCACAATGGATTGAAAACATTTCACATGATTAGAATCGGTTACAAAACGACTACACTAAATGAATAATACCTGAACACAACCAACAAGATTGTATAAAGATAAACTTACACTAATAATCTCTAACATAATTACATAATACTCAATAATCTTTGGGAGCTCGTGTACACTTCGTACGCGGGTCGTAGAATAATAAAAAGGTAATGACTATTATATTTAATACTACGATGAGGTCAAAAAGGTCAAATAGCAGAATCGCTTGGCAGAAGCAATACAATGTAACTGGCATACGGTAGGTATACATAATGGTATTATAGGGAAACAAACAACATGTTGACCATTTTGTATTTTGATTCTCACTGCTATCGGCAATAATATTATTCAATGACTATATTTATAATGATGGGACACCTCGGCCGAAATTATCTGAACTGCCATCCAGCTGCCATGCATATTATAGCTTTGGTATTTTTGAAATTAGACAAACCGTTATTAGAATAAAGTGAAGGCTCGGGGTCCCTGACCCCCTCCGCCTTAAAGGTTTACTATCAAAGAATGGATGCCATTAGGGGGTTCCAAAGATAAAGTTCCCTCCATTGAATTGTCCTAGTAGAAACCGGATCCACTTTCCAATTTTCACTGGTTAAAACATGGGAGTCGGAGGTAGATGAATATTTAGCTCATTAACGGTACTGGCACTTTTTGACGAAAACAAAAGAATAGCCAGAAAAGGATTCCTGATCCTTCAGCGTTTGCACCTGATGACTTAGCGACTGAAAATTGTGATATTGAACATTTGCAATCCATCTTTGTCTTTTCAAAACTATTGATTTGTCTATTTTCAGATTTTTACCAACAGCACTGGGGGTCCCACCCACCCACAAACCTACTACGAAATGAACATACAAAGGCATTATGCTGGGCATTATGTATGTAGAGCTACCATAATATTAATAATATATTGTATTTATAAAAATTGCAGGTTGACAACGTGGCAAAATAGCACAATAATTAGTTGTTAGAAGGAACCGGCTTTTGGCCTTGTAACGGAGTTATACCTACCTAATTAGAAAAGGGGGAGAGAGGTTGACGGTGACGTCACAGAGTTCAACAATAATATTTTATAACAATTACATCTACAAGTTGTCGACTTGTAATTTTTATGAAATAGCCCCCAGGAGATACAATCCTTAAAAGTTATTTTTGTGCAAGATTTAAATTGAAAGTTGTAATTTAGTAGCAGCATAATAAGCTTGTAAATCACTTGTAAATTACAGTTAGGCATACAAATAATGAAGGAACCTGTCCATACCCTTCATTTATGTTTTAGTTGTTCACGGATCTTGTCGGACTCTGAAAATGTAAACATTATTCACAATTAATTAAGAACGACAATTTGATTGTGATACGGGAACTATAAATAATATTTAAATGAGTTACCTGTGGAATGGACACCGATTCACCAATCTCAGATGGAGTTTTGCTGGACGACGCCCCTACACTCGGACTCCTTTGCTGCCGTAAATATTCTTTGTCGTCAAATATTTTTTTGTCGCCACCACCCGCTTTATGATGAACGTTTGCCAAAGAGCCAATCTGAAACAAAAATCAACGTAAAGCATTGAAGATTGTTTGTTCATCAGTATTCATAATATAAACTCCTATTCTACACACACAAAGCTACAGATCTGTGTATACCACTAAAATTCTGAGCGATGAAATCGCATATTATAAGTAATTTTACGGGAGTATGATTTAAGATAGGTACCTTCGACTGAGCTTTAACTTGTATTTTCCTAGAGTCAATCTGTAATCAAAATATTTAGGTGATTAGTTTAGGTAACTGAAATTCGGAGAAATGTAGTTATTGCATGATGAACTGCATGGTAATCATGTGTACTTTGACATTTCCACCGCCTGCTGTGTGTTTGACATTATTCAGACTACCAATTTTTGATTCAGCCTTCCACGCCAACTTCTTCTGCTCTATTTTGACATGTCCACCCTGAGGTTTATACGATGTGTTCTGTAGTGAGCCTATTTTTGATTTAACTTCCTTAACATTCGGACTAGCAGTCTGGCCCACAACAATTTTATTCATCGGAAGTTCTAGAACAAAGAACACAATCGCTTAATAAGTCAGAATAAATTACTATAACTGCAAATTACTCCTCTTAGATTTCAAGCTTTGAGCAGTGCTTGACTAGCCACAAGATAGGGACTTAAATGGCCCAGTGGCAGGCTAAAATCATAAAACCAGACTATTGGTCGCTAGCCATTTTAGCCGGTTAAAATGGTCTACTGGTGGCTGGCTATAGAAAACGCTTGAGTGGCATATTTAAACCATTTGAAACTTACATATCATTGAAAGCTGTAAAAACTACGTGGAAAGAGAAGTATCATAATATGTGGCTGAGTTGGACATTAAAATTTTAATTGTGGACAGTGCTTGCAAAATAAAAATTTTTAAAAAATATAGCTTCACTTAAAATGCACCTTAAAAAGCTACGGTGATTTATTTAAAACATGATTTTTTTGTTGAGAAGTAAGACACAAACTACATCGTAGATTTGAAGCACAAATTGAACAAGAGACTCGGCTGAACTCGTTTTAGAGAAAATTTAAATAGCCATTCACAGAAACTAAATAGGCCTTGCCACAAAATAATTTCCTCCAAATTGTAAAGGCAGAAAAAATCCAAATAAGACGATGGAATGAATTGGAATGAGGTCCCAGTACAAGTTTCATCTCAGTCGAGTATTTAGTTTCAAAGAGAATCTCACTTTTGGAAAAAAACGTTTTTAAATAGGAGATGGAACTACGAAACATCTCTCATGAAAGTTTCTCAAGGCCCCAAGGCTCATAGCCTTTTTGTCTTAAAAGCGAAAATGTACTTCTACTAGTAACTACTAAAGTCCAAGGTTCCACTTTCCATCAATCACTACCACCCACCACTGTAATCAATATTAAATTATTGGCCTCTACTCTGCAAATGGAAATTATCCTTCAGCATTAAGGCAATTCGACAGAATAAATGAAATGACACAAAAAGTATGGGGATGGGTCATTAGTATCAACCCACAATTTCAAATTCCTAGTGTGAATAGTGTAGGTTGTGTACTTTTAATCTCAGGTGTGGCAGTTTGTGGTGGAGTCTGATGAAGTGAAGTTTTGCTGCTGCTTCTACTCTTTGCTCCAGTCTTCTTTCCCTCTGACAGAGCACGGGCACCTGGACAAGCATGAATTCCTTAAGAACACCTCCTCCATGTAAGTACTTAAAATATGAAATAAAAGGCCATTATTGTCATGAAAAGGACTTTACTACGGCTGGAACTGGAAGATGCGACTTGTGCACTATCTGCGACGGCATTTTGTCCATTGGCAGTTTGTGTAATACTATTGTCCCCATTGGTATGTTTTTGCAACAGCTGCGGATCAGGCTGGGCCAACGTGTCTGTGGTTGCTAGCTCTGAGGAATGTCATAAATAAATTCCATAGATTAGTTTGCCTGAGTCTCCGCTTTCTACAAAAGTGCTCACATGCCACTATTTATATGCCATGCTCTGTTTACATTCCCATTCTTGTCCAAACACTCAATAATGCCACAAATAACTACAAATACCATTGGTTATCCTCTATTATGATAGACAGATAGAATAAATAGCTTTTCGGAACGGCCAGACGGGCACGGGTAGGAATGACGTAGGTAGAAGGTCATCGGGTAAAAGCAGAATTATCGAAGATGGAATTCAATTTAGCCAAGAAAGTAATAGAGGAGTAAGAGTGTTAAATGACCTAGTTGAGCTAACTGTTCAGCGGCAGTTTTCTCCAAGTAGTCTGACATAATGACACAGCGGCCAATTCTTCTTTAGCCGGCCTCAAAGGACCAATGTCACCAAATGACTCAACTGGAAGCCCTGCCCTTCCACAAGAATTTTTAAAGTTCACCGCAACGAACAATAGAATGGAAGAACTGCTTTCAATTTGGCACGCCTCGAATCGCACATCGTCTCTTTCTCGAGTCACAATGAAAACATGGCTTTTCCTCACACTCACTAGACTCACTACCTATACTTTGACGAAATCCGAAGAAAGTGTCTTCGTACGGTGGGAATGCGGGAGGATAAGGGAATGAGAATATTGCATTACATATATGTTATTCTTATACACAATTACGTGTGCGTGTAGCGTATATACTTCCTCTCTGCCTGGCCTGGTCTACTTTCTGTGTAGTGAAACTACGGAACCGAGGTCGTCCGGGACTCTAGGAAAGAACATAAAAAGAATCGAGAGCATAGAGGTTCTCACTGTCTACTTACCCTATGCACTACTTCTCACTCGTATGGGATAAGGGAGCAATGTTCAGATCGTCCTGTCCTGAGTGCCCTCAGCCTACGTCCCTTTTCCATAGTCAAGTGTAGAATGGAAAAGGTTTACTCTGCATCTTCCTTTTTTCCTTTTCCTTCCATACTGTTCTTGGAGCTTTTGTTGAAGATACTGCATGAATTTTGAATTCGGACCAGAAAACATTATTATTCACACCTCGCAGAGTCCTATAGTGATCATGACCCTCAAGTCCTGATTCCCTCCCAACATCTGCATACAAGTTCAATCAACTACTCAACTACATTACTATTACTACCACCGAATACAAATTCGTCAACAATTTGAAAATTCGTGATGTCATTGGAAAAATGACGTAATTGTTGACGCCTGGATCCTCGGACCTCACTCACAATTTCTGTTTTCCTTCAGGGGAACTGAGAGAGAAGCATCCTACCTCAGGAATAAAAACTTCCGAATGAGCAAATACAAGAATACCTCAAACCTCATTAAAAAACGTTTGTGAAAGAATTGGAGATTTACGAAAGCCCTCTTATTCATTCCCGGGAACATGCATGCATGGTTCCCGAACGGATTTCGGACCTTAGTTGTGGACCTTGATTTTGATTGAGTGCTAATACAAATTAATTCTGAGAACTCTTACTAATAGGTATCTTAAAAATCAACTAGTCAACAAACAGCTACGAAACGAAATGTAAATTATGCAGCCATAACATGTGCATGTTTTGGTTCCATTCATTACGCATAGTACTTGGCGTGCATGGCTAAAATGGCTCAGGGACAGGGAATATGCCCATGTTCCATGGCTGTTCTTGTGTTGACGTTGATTTTTTCGAGCACGCGGAACCTATGGCTGGATCATAGCTAGATAATTTGGATGACCGCCACTGGGGGGGGGGGGCTAAAATTCAAATTTAATTTTGTATTATATGTTAATATTATTACGATTTTATGATAGTCCTGATTTTGAAATGTAAATTAAGTTGAAGTTCGAATTCGCAGGTATAGTATTGCAAATAACTGATGTGAAAATTCGGAGAAAGTATAAAATTTGGATTATTTTGTACCTGGTGAAAGAGAAAGCTCTATGATTTGAACGTCGTTGGTTACAGTCCCTGGATTTTTGAAAGGTTGGACGCAAGGACACATAATAATACACATTGACCGTTGTCGAAATCATTTTTCAGAAACAGAGACAGATGTAGTACCCACCAGTAGTCGTTCATGAAATTCCCGTTCCTTCTCTTGAACTTACTACGACTCTTCTTTCTGCTTTCTTTGTACTGTATGCATACATGCTACTGTACGACATTAACGGAAAGAAAACAGGATATGGTACCAACCAACCATCCAAATGGCAATCAAAGTATTCTCGCGAAGTCGCGAGACTGCGAATGTGAGACAAAAAAGGGGACAAAAGCTTCGATTTCCCCTACTTTTACATTCTTTTAGCTCTAATTGACCAAAATGACAGCCAAGACAGACGGCACGACGGCAGAGGCCAGAGGTACGGTAACGTCGCATCTACAGGGTGATGTGCCATAAAGTGTTCATAGGACAAAGGAAATCTCATCTACATGTAAAGTCCTACATATGAACACTTACTTGGCTCATGACCATGTAGAAAAAACCGAGACCTTGGAAGGATATAATATTAATTGATAATTATTACCTATATTATTCTAGACCGATGATAATAAACTAACATAATAGTTTGGGTACTCACGTTGGGCGCATAGTTTGTGACTACTTTGTAACCCAACCTTTGTAATGTTCTTCCAAAAGGGTAACCCACGTAAGAGTTTGCCTACATCGAAAACGAAATTTCTTAACTTTTACCGACGCGTTCATGCTTATCTCTTCGACATGTTGTTACGCAGTCGCAGTAAATTATTTGTGGTCAGGGAATCCGACAAAGTGTCCAACTGTGAGGAAAGAATCTTCGATGTGTGTTTGTGATTCTTGGACGAATCAGATTGGTTTGCGGTTTGTTGTTTAAAACATTCCCATAGTTGGATTTAAGGTGTGCGCGCAGCATACCCAGAATACCCACCCACTAAATACGTGCCTGCATGGGCATGTCAGATATTATTAAGAGAAAGATTGGACTATTTATTGTAAACATGCATCCTTCGAATAGGATTTAACGTGGTTTATCATAAATATTAATGAATATACTAAAACTTTATAGACTATTCGTCTTTTTCATACACCCAAAGAAGCTAACAGTAAATATCAATTATATGTCGAAACAGTTATTTTCTGTCGTCGTTGCATAATATTATTATTACTGTATTATTGTTGTAGCTGCTAGCACAGTGCTATGCTATACACAAACAAGCAAATACTTTTATATAAGAGTCCGCATAGTCTAAAAGATGCAATGCAAATGTTAGAGATTTACTGAGTTGGTGGAGTTGGTTGGGAGTTGGATTCTTGGGATTAGGAGTTTGAGAGACGGAGGAGCAGAGAACAGAAAATGGCGCCGGCCCAAAAAGATCTTAATAAAAACCCACGCAAATGACGTAATGAAGTACAACCGAAAGTAATGAGATCATCGTTTCTGCAGTTTTCCATTGCACTTCCTTACTCATTCACATCAACCATCCTATATGGTAGCTATAATGATCACTCTTCTGCGTCCTGGCAGCATAGCCTATGCATAAGGTATAAGGGTAAGTAATATTATAAGGAAGCATAGCAATTACTAGTGATAGAGTTGATTTTGTGAACTAATATTTTTACTCAACTCCACCGAAAAGTTTGACATCAAAAGTTGCCACTTTTCGATTTCTTTGCGTAAAAAGACACAACCGCACCGTATCTACCATCCATGCATGACTCTTCTTTGACAATGCACATAGTCAATGGAACTATCAATTACCAAATGGGCTTTAATTAATTTGTCCCGGAGGATCTATACGTCCTCGCTGGTATTGCTAAAACAATCTTCTTTTCCTTATCCCAAACAACATTCCCATTTATCCCTATTGTCCCTAGCCAAATAGATATATGTATTGCAGACTAATATAAGTGCTAAGTACCGAATAATTAAGTATCCTGCATGCATATTGAGGATTGTTATACGTATACCATGTACATTTACAAGATCATAATAGAGATCAGGCATTCAGATCGAATACACCAAAAATAGCATACTAATACATTTACTAGCTCTAAGCAAGTCCCACTATACTGTTCCAAAAGAACTGTTCAACTGTTCAGTTCACGTGTGAGATACACAATACATATTATAAATTTATTACATTGCATGGTATGCCCACGGAAGATTGAGGAATTATTCATCTGGGAACGACAAACTAAAAAATGTGAATTTTATTACAAATTACTTTTTAACTTTTGAAAGTCACAAATATTTGTAGACGTAATTAGTACTTTGCAATGGACAAGGTACACCATATGGCCATTTGCATTGGCACGTGACTATTACTTAAAAAATAGGAGATTTTGTGTCACGCCATGTCATAGGGTTATAGCGTTACATATGGACAAAACCTTCAATATTTACTTTTATCCCCATACGTATTCGCCAGCACAAAAACTATTACTCAGAATTAGTTTAGAGTGACTGGTTCTGAGTTGATTATATTAATAGCTACCAACTTGCATCTTGCACTCACACTAGTCACACACTCGCTCAGTTCGCATCCACCAAATCCACATACATACAATCATACAATATACAATTCTAACTTTTCATTCTAAGCACACAGGCAGTCTCTCTGTAGAACTGCTCAGAGCTAGATCGACACACACACACGGATTCTCAGTTTCCATCCAATAGTCAAACGAAGCTGTAGGCTGCTTTTCCTTCCCATCACACAACATTCAACATTCAAGAACATTACAAGGTAATTTACATTAAGTGCAATCAGTTTTCGTCAGAAATATTCACTTCCATCGCAGTGATTTTTACGGAATTTTCACACGCCTAATCTTTAGAGAACCCCGCATAGCCTACATGAAAAATAAAGGCTCACAAAATTGTTTTTCTTTAGTTAAATCGCTAAAATGGGAACAGGTGCGGTACAAACTCCCATGTGCGAGCATGAGAGAGAACAGCCTTTCAGGTGTGGCTTTATAAACACAGAGTCAATAATAACAGTTGCATCATCATCATTTAGGGGACCGTCCTTGAATTAAAAAAAATACATTTGCAAATGGAAGCCGAACATGGAAATCTGCCACCCAGAAAAATGTTCACAAATTGTCACAAAATGTACACAGAACTTTAATAGTAATGACATGGACTGGACAAATTAAATTAATAATAAATTAATCATAGTAATGAAACAAAGCGTAGGATATTCTAGGTCAAGTGCGCAGTCGCTGTAGGGTAACAAAGGTGGCAGAGCTATTATAGAATCGTCTCAGTAATCTGTATCATGATGACCATCAGTATTTATTGGATATATGTATTGTGGCTAGGTACTATATAGGTAGGTACTTATAGTCTATTAAGTAAGTACCTAAATGAAATTCCTTTTGTACGTAAATATATAAGCGTATAAATCAATGCTAGCGCAATGTAGGTGATGTCAAATTGTCATTTACACAAGTAAAATATAATGCCAATTATTTGCAATTTTAGACTTTTGTTCAAAAATCATATTTCAATTCTTCAATATTTTCCTCCCTGTATATATGTATATTATAGTAAATGTAGTAACTACCCACCCGATTACTGTCAATTTTAGCGCTATTTGGGATGAACTCGTGTTCAGTACGCAGTCGTTGTAGTTTTACATACATATAGAACTTTTGCTAAATAGACCGCCAGCATGCAGTCTCACATAACACAAAGATATATGTACATTGTCGGTTGGTTCCTGCTGACCTGCTAACTTGGGAATTGACTGCATGGACTGGAGCCAGTGGACACTGGAGGTCAGCAAAAGGTCGTGTCCTCCTATTCCTTTCTCTACAATCCCGATTGTACAGATCGAAAGATATACGACATCGATATATTTTCCAATGTTTCCCAAGTACGTATGTACAATAAATATGTACCTATAGTAAATTACATGTTATAACAGTTTGTAGTAGAGTAAAATTGGACTACATAATCCCTGTAATTTTAAGCAATAATGTTTCCATTTTGCTGCCCCTAAAAGATGAGGGCCTGTTAACGTTATGCTAAGAGAGGAAAGGTACCAGAGAAGGTGTATTTATTTATTTATTACATCAGCATCACTTACAGGAAAATAAAGGGTTTTCTGCCGTACATTGACAGTCACTTATATACAAATCACTTAAACTGTGAAATCTGAGGAATTGAGTGGCAATGGCAAGTCGGCAAATTCTATTAATTACTAAATCATAGATTATAATATTCGTTTTGATCATGTTTTTGCAGCCCTGCTATAAACAAAAATGGATAAGCGTATTCCTGTGCGTTTAAGCGATGCTTCTGTCCTGGACACTGAATTCTCTTCCATTAGAGAAAGATTTGATGCCGAAATGCGCCGAATGGAAGATGAAATGAGCAACTTTAGAACGCAGCTTCTCCAGAGACAAGACAACTTTTTCTCATCATCAGCGCAGACAACTGCCAATAAAACAACAAGCAGGTACCGCTCAGTACTTTTAAAAAACTCATTTTGTAGCTAATAAAGTGTAGGGTAGAGAGATTCCTACTGGAACTTCCTATTGGAATGACTGGAATGGAATGCATCTAATTTCGAATCGAAGTACTACTTTTAATACGAAGGCAAAGATAGCTAAATGTCATGCGGCATTGTTGGAGTTTTTTCAAATTGACATTTAAACATAGTCTTTGGATTTACAGTCGTGTCATCGTGTCTGTACAAGTGCAGAGATACAGTAGTGGGTCTGGGGGTGGGGGCTACAAACTTTAACATAATATTAGCGACACTCAGACTCGGTTTCGCACTTTCGCGATGTGTTTGGGTTGGCTAATTACTTTAACGCTTTAGCATGGAAATTATGACATTTTCTATTTCGAAGCCTATAACTTCATATAAAACTTCCACTGTATGCATATTATTTGGGTACTTTTCGACTGACTTTTCATTTTCCAGTTAGAATTTTGACAAATAAATGGTGTCACGAACGACAGATCAACAAATAATGTTATTTTGCTGCCACGCACAGTGCTGTTTGGCGATGATGCAATAAGTTTCTCCCTAAGCGGCTTTTTTGTCGAATCGACTTGGATGACAAACCCGAGAACAATAAGATTCTCCTAAAGTCATAGTCATGTCATGAGTCATGGTCCATGATCTATGTGTCTTGCTGTACTAAACGATCGCCTCATGGGACATCTTTTTCGACGGGGGGACACGTAGGTAGACTTATTCAAACCTCGCTCACGCCCATGTCTCGAGATGTTTGATTAGTTCATGCCTGGCCTGAACTCAATAAGCTACAAATTAGGGAAACATCACCAATGCCACCTGACATTTTCAAGTTTGCCCGTTAGCTGTCTGCCTTATAAAATTGTACCTCTGGTTTTCCGGGGAACTGGAGCCTTAAAAATAAACCATTTTAATTGGTGGAGTATAAAAATAAATTATGTTAAATGTTGCCTAATAAAACCTTTGATTTAAGATTTCGTAGATTTTCTTTTACATGTGCAATTTTTGATCTAGAATCTAGATATATGATGTGAAAATAATGTAGAGAATTAGTACAAAAATAACTTCTAAACAGCTACGGTATTTCAATACAACTTTTGACTGAATATTTATCTGCCGGCCTTTATTGATCATAAATTTTTAGCTGCCGGCCATTGTACGTGCAGAATTATTTTCTGCCGCCCGGCCGGTGGATTTGGAAAAAGGGCCGGTCGGCCGGTCAGCCTCAGTGCGCAATTTTGTAATAGAGCCACAATTTCTTTACTCAATGAAGATGTATTTTAATACTGATCTGACGTCGGGTATAACCGTGGGCTTCTAATATTTAATAGTTTGCTGGACTCAATGGCATCAGAATTATTGAGTAATAAACGAATGGATGACCTCTTGGCCTCTTCTATCTCTTCTACTAATAAATCTACTACTTCCACTTCTTCATCTATGCTCAGGTGCCTGCATAAATGCTCATCGCTTGTTTGTTCGTCGCTCTGCTTTGTGTGCTTTGACATTCTCTAAAATGACATTCCCGATCGGGATTTCCATTTCCATACCTTTCCAGAATAGCCCCCTAATTTCTAGCCTTGGACCCATTTGTCCATACGAAAAGCCTTATAGCGTGTATATTTTCCAAAATTATTATCCTAAACAAAAAGGAGCTTAACCATAAGACTTGAGTACTTGAGTGTTGTATTAATTTAGCCTTCTAGTAATACGAGGTATTCTCGCGCGGACAGGAGCCTTTAATGGTTCCCGAATTCCCGAAACAGTAAAGTAAAAAAATTGCAAGAAAAACTCCCTTCTTGTTGCTGAACCCCCTTATTTAACATGTTAACCCTTCAAATTCTTTTATTTTTATTATTAACTTGTTTGTAATGTATGGCTATTTTCTTTTATGATTCCGCTTAAATTGGTCAACTGTATGTATTAATAATATTATTAAATGTACCTACTAAAAAACTTTTTTTAGTACGTACATACTTGTACAGTATAGCCACTTTTAATATTTGAGCAAATTCTACAATTTATTGTTTGTGACAGCTCTAACACTGGAGGCAGTGCACTGGAAGGGCTTAACAGTCCACTTATTCAAGATGACGGAGACGGAAAATCTTTGAAGCTACGATTTGATGTTAGCCAATATGCACCAGAGGAAATAGTTTTAAAAACTGTGGACAACAAATTACTTGTACGTATCAGGTTTTATTTACTAATAAATAAACTTGAAGAAACCATGTAGGTATATAATTATTGTCATAGCCAGTTCATTGGCCACTTGACCAGCAATTTGTAATTTAACAAAAACTGAAGTTTGGCACACAATCACACTGCCATGTCAGTTTGAATGTTTTGCTACAGAAAGTTTCTGCGGCTTTATTTTATGGTTTCATGTTCGGACTCTTTTTGGTTGTCTATTATATTTTGTCATTTTGATAATGCTCTTCAGGTACATGCAAAGCATGAAGAAAAGTCGGAGACAAAGTCCGTGTATCGTGAATACAATCGTAAGCGATTTTCCTATTACTTTATTGCATCAACAATTAATTATTTCTATTATATTCTATGCGTGAATGAATTTTATTGATTGATTATTGTAATTGCAATGCAACAACATATTAAAACTGTTCTTGATAACAGGAGAATTTTTGCTACCCAGTGGAGTGAATCCGGAGTTAATTCGTTCAAGTTTGTCCAAGGACGGAGTTTTGACTGTGGAGGCGCCCTTACCTCAACAAGCTCTTCTCCCTCCAAATCAATCCATCCCAATTAAATTCTGAATCGAATACTCCACGCCGCCTCAGCATTACTATTATTACATGTTATGAAATTACATATTATTATTATGCAATACTAATTACTACGATATGAAGAACCCATGATAACATTTAATACACACAATATAGCTTTGTATTTGCATACGAATGTTGTTATGATCTTTTCCCTACTAACTGTTTAAGATGTGTCTAAAATATTCAAAACCGCTCGAAAATAAGGAATACACGCAGCTATTAAATAATGAACTATAATTTCTAAAATTGCACTAGATAAATACTAACTAACTAAACACTGAATAAAATACCTAAGTAGTTCTTATAAGCTTAAAATTTGCTGACTGCCCGGTCCCTCAGTTCATCGGTCGTTCGGCTCATTTGATGGCAATTAATTATTGCTCTACTAGCATTAGCCCTAAACCTTAAATGAATTCGCCTATTTTGCGAGTGTCATGGGTGCCTGTGCAATGTGCATCTGAGGAGAACATATTCCTATTATTTCGGGAATCATAATATAATATTGGAACATGAAAGTCAAAGAACACAGCAAAGCTATCTTTATGGAAATGCTCGCGCTGTCTGTCTGTGCGTGTGGGTACTATACTATCCACTGAGGTTCGTTTACATGGAAACTATCTTTTATCTCTTAGCAGGTTATATGACACCTTGGTTTGAAAATTCACTCAGAACCCGGAGTGTGGCTTGTTATACTTGTAAATCTATACTTGTAAAGTCGGTTCAGTTCAAAAAATTCCGATTTCTTTGGTTCACTCAAAAAATTAAAAATTCTAGTGTCTTTGGGTCAGTCAAAACATTCCCGTGTTTTTGGTTTACCCAAAAAATTCATTTTATTTGGCTTACTAAAAAAAATTATAAGATTCAGTTTCTCTGGTTAACTCAAGAAATTAAAAATTCTAGTGTTTGGGTTAGTCAAAAAATTCCAGTCTTTGGGTTCTAGTCAAAAAATCCCAGTTTCTTTGGTTCACTCAAAAAATTAAAATTCTTGTGTCTTTGGGTTAGTCAAGACATCCCAGCTTATTTATTTATTATTATACAAGATATCGCCCTCGTAAGGTCATTAGGATATCAGGGCACACAGTATATCACCATGTACAAAAAGAAAAGAGAAATTATGTTAACATTTAAATAAAGTTCATAGCTTATAAACTTAAGTTACTCTGAGTCATTAGAGTTAGGTTCACTCAAAAAATTAAAAATTCTAGTGTTTTAGGGAATGATATACACTTTAAAAGCCTTTAGAAATTCGATGCCCCTAATGGGAATTTTGCTATGAAACTAAGAAAAAGAGTAAACCAGTAAACTAAGCCCAAGTAGATGCACACACGACCCCGCCTCTTTTAGAAGTCTATCATTGATCATTAATCTGATCATGTACCTAAAGAAGACAAGACCAAAGACAACTCAAATTAACATCATATACCGACGATATTTAGAAAGAAACTGATTTGAACAAGTGGTTAGTTTTAGAATACTGAATCGAATACAAAGTTGGGAGTATCAGAAAGGAGGAAAGCTTCTCTACATTTTACTTCGCCGATTTTTCATCTGCTATTACTTTATTACTTAGTAAATGTTATTACAACATCCACTACTTAAAAACTAAGTACGAAAATTCACCAAAGGAAAATGTAGAAGAGCATTCCTCCTTTCTGACATTTCTGACTTCGTATTTTTCGGTTCATTATTTTAAAAGTAACTATACTTTTTCAATCAGTTTCTTGTATAATCGCTCATCGGTGTATGGCATCAATGTGTATTATCTTTGTTTTTGTGTTCTACTGTAGATATGCATGATCGATGATGGACTTCCAAAAGAGGCATTTTTACATTTTTTATATTTTCAGGCAAGTCATATGTACTTGTATTGCATAAGACCCTTCAGCGCCCTAATTTTCTACTCTACATTTTTCGTCACCATAAAGGTTGTTTCCATTAACTCTGAGAGTTAATGCAGCTTAGGACAGACAACACTATTCCATTGAGCCCATGGCCACCTACTAGCTACATACCCAAAAATTACAACTTTTTTTCAGTAAAAGTGTATCTCCTCCGAGACTACTGAACATACAGACTTGAGGTTGGTATGCTAAGAAAGCTGGAATCTTCCTAAAACTTTTCATCGTCGAACATTTCCCTTTTTTAACTCTGATATTTTGAGTTATTGAATTTCTTAGTTTAAAAACATGAGTGTCTAAGCTAAGAAATTCAATAACTAAAAATCAGAGTCAAAAAAGGCCTATTAGCTGTCACCTAGTAAATCACCTGTCATAGTCAGTCATATCATAGCCACCCATAGCTAATAAATTAGCTAACATGCAGCTTCGGTGCTCCCCGGCCATCGACATAATAAGAGAGATACATTGATACATATCTCTGTCCCCGACTAATATGTAAGAATAGGAATTACCTATACACATAGAATTAGAATGGTCACGGACTATATTCAAAGACTTGTTTTACAGCAGGTTGAACTTTTCAGTTAAACTGTTGTATAGTACGCGTCTGGCATTCTTTGGCCTATATACTATTGAACATGGAGCACCTTATAATCAGGTAGGAAAGGATATCTCATAAATATAATTTCATTATGTTACAGTATTTTATAGAGATTGTTGGGAATCTTCTAAAACGATGTCTCACGATCAGTGCATTAGTTTTCCGATTCTGTTCGTAAACATCATAATTATTTATAAATATTTTTACTCAGAACTTCAGTCTATAATTTCGGATATTCCCATTTCCCAACAAATTTTGTTTGACAGCAGGAAATACTGGAAAATGTGAAGCAATAAGTGGGAAATTGGTCACGCCATCTAATCTATCAAATTTTGGTTTCATTCCAACTTATTTTTTTCATTTCCCATTTTCCCACCCACTAAGACTAAGCTTCCCACTCTTGCCACCGGGAAAATGGGAATGATTTCTCACTCGAACACTCGAACCTATAAGCTTCACACATAGAACGTTTCATGGCTTTCTTCATGTGAGCTTTTTACTCCTAAAAATCACTTGAATTTTCATGCCTTTCCCATCACATCCACATAGCCTTATTTCACTTTGATGGTGAAAATGTCCGTAATGTCATTGACGCGGAGAAAGCTATTTGAAGAGTGCATGTAAATAATATATTGCATGTAATATTAATACTTCAATTCCATCGCAAATGATAGCATACATCACAGTAATAAAATCTGCACTCCGATTATTGTCATTACAGAAGAGGCAGCAGCTATACAAAAGACGAAAACGGCTATGCCAATTTTACGAATGCAGTCATCAGCAGTTATTATAAATCAGAGGAATATGCACATTTTAAGTAATCCCCAACAAGATGATGTTCATGAACCATAACCAAAATAAAAGGCAGCCGAGCAAAGAAATAATGTATGATTTATTTTACTTATTTAACCATGATTTGTTTGTCAAGGATGTTCTCAGGTAATGCTAACAAATGATGCCAAATAGAAAAGACACTGAGCATTAATGATCAAAATGCCAATGCGGCTTTATTAACCACCAAGTACACATTAAGAAATCGATCTAGACCACGACGAAGTGGTTAACTAATAGTGATACCTATAATATAATAATTTATGTACAGTATATTATAATCGTAAGAACTGTAAAGGTCGGGTAATTGGGATGGTTGATTATGCTTATAACTCTAGCAAACGTCCATTATCAACGCTCCTTCGAATCCATGAGTATTAGCAACAGACGACATAATATTGAATAAATAATCAGCGAGGCAACTATGGACATGGGGCAGACAAGAAGACATGAAAGAAAAACACGAGCGAAGGAAATACCAGCACGGGAGGGCCACGCACGCCGGCCACCGACGAAATAACCAGACATTTGATGAAGGGACCCCAGAAAATGCGAAGTGACGGCTTTCATCTGTACTTATTGGAATTAGATGCTGCTGCTAATGAAGGCTATACTTTTTCTTGTAACACCTGCGCTGTACAGTGTAACATAGCGTAACGCAACAAGATCAGACAACGGGTTGAACTGGAAAATGTTGATGACAGTCAGTCCTACAATTACTGACTTGGATTTTGATCGCTGAATTTACATTCAACTCAAAGGGCAGAGAGAAGGAGTGGGAATGACTCCTTCGTGTTAATTTTGGAATTGAGTGGAGAGTCCTGATAGATGATTGCTGACTCCAATGAAGTGGCAGACAGAAAATCAGTCCACTCATGGTCTAATGTTAGGCCTAGCTGGTCTTTTACGAACGAGGTTGACACATTTGGCCGGTAACTATACACCACAACAGTCTCATTTAGAATTATTACATTATCATTTACCTGGAATATGAAATATAATTATTATTAAGAAAAGAAAACTATGATTAACCCTGCAAACGAAATGGCATTAGTTGACAATCAATTATTTTAAGACTCAATACTCAATTCAATATTTAAAATAGTATGAAAGAGAAAAGGGAAGCGAATGATCGCTCGCTCCGCTAATCCAGTACTCACGCTTTTAGAAGAACTTTCAAAGCATACTTCCTTTCCCGATTGGCAAACCAGTCAATTAGGTAGCCTGACATTTTTGGCGCGGTTGCATGCAGCTTAAAGAACCGAGAAAAATTCTTTAAGGCCCAAGCAGCTCGAATTTGCAGAGCATGAGCTATACACTCATCCTCCTTGTCTTTAAGAGTTAAGCTACACAACAGAGCACCCAGATCTGCAAATAATTACCAACACACAACATATAAGTCATTCAGTCATAATCACATGGTCAGATGAAAAGGTATGAAAAATTAAATGTACCTAAAGTGTTAGCTGTGAAGATATAGTAAAGTATTCTGTAGGCTGTAAATTCTATTGCATTGATTGAGCCAACAGATTTATACAGTTGAACTAGTTGTGACTGACATTGATTAAATTCTTCGTGATCACCTTTCTCCAAGGATATTCTTGCATGCGTCTCGTACACTTCTACTGTAAAATCATTCCTAACTCTCTGTACTGTTAAATCTTGACGAATAGATTTCAATTGATCACAAGCATAAAAGTAATCCTGGTTCTCTTTCCATTTCAGTTTTACCATATGCAAAGATTGTTTGAGAATACGGACTGGGCGGATTGTCGATGGATCAGGAGCCTGTAGTACAATAAAACAATTTATTTTTAAATCATTCACATCACTGATAAATATTGGGAAAACATAAAATTGTCGAGAACAATTACAGTAGTCAGACGAAGGTATCTTTTTTCTAAATCACAGCAGGTCCCTGTAACAGAGTAACTTGTCCAATCGCTTTCTTCGAAAGAAGGGGTTGTGTCCAGAGCCCATGAGACTGCAATAGATCTATCGACAAAGCCGCCCAACCGATTCTTCATGGTTTGTCTACCCTTCCCCTTAGAAGCATCTAGATAGTAAAAAAATTATTAGATTTGTAAAAGTCTTCACAAAACCTCATCGTACAGTCAACGAGAATCAAGAATTATCACACTATTTTATTATATAGTAATTTGACGGAATCTCAACGTACTTTCCTTGGCGAATCTTTCGGCACGTGCATTCAGTTTGAGAGAAGAAGAACATTCTTCATCAACTCTCATTAATCCATATTCGCTATACATGTGTACAGGCTGATGTTTGGCATTTCCTCTATCACTAAGAACACAACCGATCATTATAAAGTATTGCCAGTAAATGTATAAATATTAAATTATATTTATTACTGATCTAAAGAAGCTTATGTTTATGTGCATAAATAATATTCCTAAATAAAATAACGTTTACTTTTTCTGCTTCACAATTCCAGCTGTCTTTCCCGCTCTTTTGTTTTTCTTATTAACTTTGGCTTTCTTGAAAGAGTTAGAGAAGGAACCGTAACTTTCATTTTCAGAACTTGACCTGTGCAATACAAATCAATTCATTAGTTACTTATTTCACATCCGAGTAAGCCCTTAGAAGCTTGTGTTTTGTTCGTCTTATTAGTCATTGTTATTTGTCACTATTTCTTGCAAAAATATGGATGATCATAAACGATTTTTACCTGCGTCTACGTTTAACTTTTCTATCAACATAAGATGAGTTGGACGATTCGGAAGACGATCTGGATCTACTGGAAGAACCGGATGATCTGGATCTCGAAGGAGTCCTGGACCTAGACCTAAAATTCCTACCTCGACCTCCACGGATATTTTTTTGGTTCTTTCCCTTTTGTTTTCTATTATCGCTAGCGTTAGAAAGGTTGAGACCTCTGCCACGACCACCTGCTCCTCTTCGACCATTACCTCGACGATCCATACGAGACACCGGAACTGCATCTGGCTTAATTGGCTTACCCTTGATTATACCTTGAATAGGAGCGAATGGAAGCATCTTAATCTGGCCGTCATTCATTCTGTATTTAAAAAAATATTATATAATAATATATTATACACGTAGCTTATTTTATATTATATAATATATATAAAAATATATAATATTTTTACTCTGGCAAAGGTTCTTTGCTCCAATCCTTTGATTGAAGGACTCCATCAGTAGCAGCACGAGTCACTTTTCCCTTCAAAATGATTTCAACTCGATCCTTGTCAACATCCGTGCTGCATAATTCATAGCACCGCATTACATATTCCCTAAAAGAATCACAACAATTAATTAATTAATTTCTGTAAATATTAAGCAGGCAGCATGAGATGACTCATAAATATAGTTTTACTTACTGAAGACTGTCAGGCCATTCACTTGGGTCCAAAGCATTATTGAGTTGCTTCTGCGAGGAGTAATTATCACTGTTGGCACGATTTACAGAATATCCATTATTGGAATTGGAGAAGGAAGAGGACTGGGACCAGGAGTTGCTATTTTTCGACTCCTGACGAAACTTGGACTCTATCTGGTTGGAACTATTTGAGGCTGATGGGGCTACCGTCTTCGGGGATGACTTTAAGCTAAAATTGGAGTGCCTACTAACCTCTGAGAGACTACCGCTATTACCTCCACCTGAACTACTGGAATTATTGCTATTATTGAAATCAGAATTGTAGCCTCCAAGCCCGCGCTGTTCTTGTTGAAACGAGTTAGGTGCAGAGACAGAGCTATAAGCCACAGATGAGGGGGACTGGGAAATGAGTGGTTGTTTGTTGTTGGCTTGAAATCTCTGCTGTTGATTACTATTAGTATACCCGTTAGAGGAAGGACCATTAAAAATCTTACTAGGCTGTTGCTGTCTTTTTACAGGTTGCTGTAAGCTAAAACGAATGGGTTTCGGCCCATTCGGATTACTGCCGCTCCCAGCATTCTGGGCAGCCCATTGTTGATAGCTTGACGGACTATTATTATTACTGCTTATATTGTTGTAGGATCCTTGGGTCTGTTGAGTGGATGAGGAATAATAATCGTTAGATGAGTACGATTGCTGGAGTTGATTAAAATTTGCTGAGAACCCAGGGGGAGTATTAGTATTATTGCTTTTATTGTTTCCATTTCCATTGTTTTTCAATTGTTCTGTCCCTGTAGTTGCCATCTGGGGAATAGCGCTAGACTGATAGCTCGGAGCTGAGAAATTCATCCCTTGCATACCCTAATGTTAAAATTGAATATTACATTTATATTTATTTATAAGAAGTTCCCAAACAAGTAGTAGAAATAATTTAGTTACGTACGTAATAGCCACCATATCCAGTATAGGCAGGGAAACCAGGTGGAGGGACATGCCTATAAATGGTGAATATGCAATCAAAATAATTATAAAATATATCGATAATCTAACAACCAAGTTAACTATCAATTTTGTTAATTAATGTATAATATGTGACTTACGGAGAAAATGAAAATGGCATCTGCCATGAAGAAGCACTGGAACTTGTGTTCGTGGAAGACGCTAATTTTTGAGCAGCCTTTGCTGCCTCATCTAAACTTTGAGATTGAACTTGTCCAGAACAATCACTACCAAATGCATCGACGGTAGACATTCTACTTTTCTAGTAATCACACAGAGAACAGGAGAATACCACTGACTTGAAACAAATATTGAAACTACAAAACCTTTCTTAATGAATAGATAAGGATAGGGACAGGAAATATTTTTTTCTTCACCAGACTTCACCAAATCCTGTCGCCATACAATAACTTCAGGTATATACTGGCGTCGCGGTGTCTGAATTTATATTTTTATTATTTTAATAATCGTTTTATCACGATCGATGGATGTGATTATATCTGATCATGAATAATCAACAATCGAGAATACAAATACAAACTGCGTGTAGAACCAAACTTCTTTCAACTGACAGATATGTAGTCTAACACATTAACTCATTTAACTACTCTATACAATTTCACCTTAAGACTAAGAAAAAATGTGTAATTAGTAATTACAGCATACAAACCTACAACCTATGAACAAAATAATATTGAATATAATACAGATTTTAGAATAACAATGAACAAGGAAATAAATGTTACAATATTTTGATTTTAAGCCACAACACAACTATTTAAGAGTTAAATTGGAAATACAAATATTTATGACAAAATATACTTTTCAAAATCTAATGTTAAACGTCTGTGTACAGCTTATTACTTGCAACTTTTGACTTATAACACTTTTCAATAACATTGAATTGTATTAGAATCGTATGAAGTCATGTATGACCATGATCCGATATTATTTTCGTCAGCTGTCGAGTTAGGAATTCAACATTTACGTTTTAAAAGCCTTTGACTTATTTGTTGATAAAAATTTTGATTTGTCTGACGACCCTAAGCTATGAACTTGAGATTCCTAGGTAACATCTAATGAATGCCACTGGTCACTTGCGACTCTTGTGTGTGAGTGATTTGCATATAATTTTCGTAATGACGAATTCGATGAAATTACTGAAAATAACCAAGGCTAAATAAATATTATAGTAGATTATTCATTGGTGATTGGAGCCATTGGATTGGAGGTATATAATATTATATATCATCAAACTATAATATTGATTATGGATGGTTCAGTTCTTTTTTGATGGTATGGCAGTTGTTGGGTACAGTAGCTGACTTGTCTTAGACAAACAACTTTTGGCACTGGCAAATTACTTTAATGTCTTTCAGTTATGTTGTATTTTTTATGTAATTATTATGTAATTTAATTATTATAATCAAAATACAAGCGTCAAACACTCACTGACACTGTGGCACTACCACGTACAAAACTATGAAGTATGAAATACGACGAAGACAATCTTGCCACTTTCGAGATACGATGATCCTACTTTATCGAAAAATTCCAACATAAAAAATGTTGAATTGACCTATTATTATTATTATTATTGTTGTTTGTTGAGACAAAACGTCTTTATAGACAAAATGACGGCAGAACGTAATAGAGTGAAGGCGAAGAGCAAGAGCCGAGTAATATGGGCAGAATAAATAAAAATATGGGTGGTTGGGTTGGTGAAGACTGAAGAGCACCCTTCTTCGTCTTTGTAGGTCCCTGCCGCGGCGGCGCGCGTTAAGACAATCACGTAATAGCTACAGCCGTGTTATTTTGGTCCGGCGGTGATGGACCAAAGTCTATTTTTATAGTCATATAGTTCGTTCGTTCGTTCGTGTTCTGTCCCTTGGCACATTATGGTAGGATGGATCCAAGTAGGATCCATGATCCATTAGAAATCTATCTATCTAGGATCGCAAGTCACCACAAGTTGGTTGGATTTGAATTGGAACTAATTATTAAATATTAAGGGTCAGGGGGATTGCACAATACGATGAAATTCAATAACTGCAGGTATAGAGCTAGTCACTATGGATATTAATAAAAATGGCTAAAAAACAAATTATGATCAATTTCGTCAGTCTCAGAGCAAAGATAGATCACTGCCATAGAGAGAGATTTCTATGAGCATAATAAAAATTGATTTTCTTTGGTAAAAGGAGTTCAG
>JABASH010000712.1:0-34711 GCA_019776445.1 Tomocerus maximus | reverse complement strand
TATAATATTGCTAAATTACATTTTGGCAATAGTTTTTCGTAAGTACAATATAGTATGTATGTAACAATATGCCTCTGTGACATAGCGAAATAAGAAAAAAGACTTGGTATAATTTTATATTAGATACAGAGAGATCTTTATTATATTTTCTTGATAAAGCTACAGAATAGTTTAAGTATAAAATATATGTTAACATATTTATGATAAGTGTGCAATAAAACGTTAGAATACAATATTAAATGAAATTACATTTGTATTTAGGAAAACCACAAACAGAGTTCTTACATGCATTATTGCGTAGAGCATTATATAAGGGTATTTAATAGTGACTGTAAAAGCGAAAGGTCATTCACTCTGATACGAGGTTACAACTAGCGTAGCAGTGACAAAGAAAAAGTGAGAGAAAGGAGAAGGGAAAGTAGTAAAAAAAGGCTCATGAAACATAAATGTAGAAAGTGTGGCTAAATTGTTGTGTAGGAAAGGAAGCCAAGAGTCTTGTTTGAATGGACTAGTGCTAGTCCTCAGTTGTAAATGCGAGGTTGTAATGGAAGGCGAGAGTTGAAAAGAGAAGAAAGTTGTAATACGTAATATTATAAGCAGTGCAAAGCTCGTCAGTGAGAAAACAAGGGTCTTAGAGAATCTTAACACGAAAGCAGCTACTTTAACACATACATCTCACTTTATTGGGCTTATTTGGACTTGGGAAGTCGGTGAAGTATGAAATTTATGGTGGAGTCCGTGACACCGCTTTTGGCATTCACCGCGTGCCTTATGACAATTTCTTTTTACATCAAGGCCTACAGTGAAAACCGAAAGGGGACGGTTCGTCGTCTTCTTGTCTTCAGTATGTATTGCTCACAGCCGCCAACTATCCATCACATCAACATCCACCACCTCTCATTGTCAGGAACCTTTTCACATTCTGATTCTCAAGTACCACTTTGTCTCCGCCTATCCCTCACAGCATTCTCATTTCATTATACAGAGAAAATAATAAAAAGTAACAGATTACTATCCTCTAAGAATCTCTCAATATATATATTTACATGACAGAAGGTATACTACACTCACTTATACAATTTTATACAGGTACAAGGTAGGATACTTATTTTGTTGTCGTTGCATGTAATATTAAATGGTAACTCATTGTCAACTAACAAAGATCTAGAGATACACTTTTCTATGACAAAAAGGATGACTCACCTTAGAAGCCTGAGGATAAACTTGAGAATCGTATTGTGTTGTATACGTTTTAGAACAGAGTTAGCGTATAGATTGTTAGGATACATGACACTGTAACTGACAAACTGGAAAAATAGAAAGCGTGGGGAAAACGGTATTTTTTCTGAAATGCGCCGTAGAGACTTCCGAACGAATTTCACAAAACATTAACTTAAGTACCGTGGAGGCACATAAAACTGATATTACGCTAGATATGTAGAAAAAGAGTAGAAAATAGATTAAGATTCTAAAGACTGTGCAGACTGTATGTCTTATTGTAGTAGTATATTGTACTGTACCGTTTATTAGATCAGCTCACAATCAGCTTCATCACACTAGCAGAAGGGATTTCATTGAAGGATATGACGAATTGCGCGACTTTCTCCATCCCAGTGCACTTTGAATGTTTCATTTTGACTGTTGACTCTGTTGCTGTAGGAGAGGATGTTGTTGTTGGATCTTTCTCCGTAGTTGCCCCACTGACAACTGCTTGATTGCATCCTGTCATAGCATCACTCCGTCTGACTGGGAAGTCCTCTTTCAGCTCCATACTCCATTTCCGTCTGCTTAGTTAGTTATATTCGGAAGTAATATCTTATCAGTCTCGTCCTATCTGCATCTGCGTCACTAGGCTCTTCTCTAAAGTGTGGGCAAAGAGCTCAATCTATAAAAAGAGAGACACATCCATTGAATCGTGTACAGAATTGAATCGAATCACGACTATAGAATTCTGTCAATACTCGCTATTCAACTTCCAACACAACCTCCTGCATTCATCCAGCCAAGCGACACTAACAAATCTAATGAACCTGAATAGAAATTTGATTAGAGGACAGAGGAAGAGAGAGAGACTCTCGGGCCCAAGAAAACTTTCTATCCTTTAGATCTAGTACTTGTGCATAGAGCAATACGTACGAATGAACCTCCCTTGTAATAAACCATTCAAGAAATAAACGTAGTAAATTGAAGTGAACTTATTTCATGTACCATGCTACACTCCAGTGCATACGCATGTGAAACTATAGAAATCTTTGACCTCGTATCCAACTATACAGCTAGTGCCTTACTTTAAAGCAAATAAACAACAAAAGTCAACCTAACATGTCGTAAATAACAGCATGGAGATAGTAAAATTTTAAAAGATACTCCGCTTCTTATGTCAAAGTGCATACATTATACGAATTCCTACTTCCTCCTACGTGCCTAAGTAAATTCCAATAGTATAGCATTACAATTTACCAATTTTCCTTCTGTACAAGTGTATAAATAAAAAATACTTCTTACTACACACATGCTATAATCATTAAACTAATCTGTCTAGTAGGTGGAAGAGGAAATGCTACTATACAAAGAAAAGTTTAGTATAGGATGGAAAACAAAAAAGAGAAAGTAAAAGTGAAAGTTTAAGTAAAAAATGTAGCTAGTACGATGAAACATTAATGATGCTCTGAGCATGCAGTTAAGTTATCTTTCTCCTGCTAAATGTACTGAGCTTCCAAAGACTGCTACTATATCCTTCCTACAGTCTTCAATGGTACAACTATAGCTTATCTTGTTTCCTCCTACCTACTATCTACTTATACGTAGTAGAGTAGTACGGAGAAAGCCTTGACGTATCTGTAGCGTAGCAAGAACAGCAAAGGAAAACAAGTTAAGTAAGAACTAAGCAGCCTGCCTAAGGAGACTAAGTACGTACACTACAGTAAATTCAAGTAACTAGTGATACGCCAAGTACCTAATGTAAAAAAGAGAAGACACAGCACTTTCCGCAACAAAATGTGGGAAAGTCCTGATGGAGGAAGCTGCAAGATTTCGCCTTTCTCCCCTCCCCATCCATTCCTATTTATTTCTCTGAAGAGTAAAACTAAGTACCTAACTAAAGTAAGTATGAGAGAAACTTGGACAGCTCCACCAGCCACAGCCTTATAAACAGCAACTCCAACAGCTACAATTATATCTGCTTCTCTAATGCTTCCTTATAAATGGAATAGGTAGATCTTTCGTTACGGCATAACGGATAATATACTCATCTCTAGCTGGCAATTCTACTCTTCGCCGCTCCTGTTCCGCCACTGAATGACTACATATGCAGTAATGTGTGTTTATCAACTCCAACTGTACAGGGTCATTTAAAACATCGTCCCACCTAATTCTATCCTAAACATAACACATTTAAGTGCAATACAAGAGTGTAGAAAAATCAGACAAAATTATAAATAAGGATGAGATTACACTTACAACTTTTCAGTAGACATTAAAATGATTTAAATATGACTATAATAAATTAACTAAATATTATTCCGACGAAAATTAAAGGTATCCGTACAAATTAATGTGGGTTAAAGATAAAGCAGGTTCTTTAACAACACCAAACCCACATATGTAAAGGAATATATGAACATACGTTATGTAAATTGACTGTAAATAGTTATTCCCATTGTGAGATAGGAAGGAGAAATAGTGAGTTTAATTTAGTGGACACACTGTAATACTTTGTTGTCGACAATGCAGTAGATAGTAATGTGAAGTAGAGAGACAAAGGACGGACCTCCTGGCTACGATTAGTCGTTTATTGTGTTGCAGACCGTGGGCCAAGACATTTCAATTTGTCTCCATCGTAGCACCGGATTACCATTTGCAATTCTTTCACATTGCCCATTACCAGACTATTTGGTGTGCCAACATCTCACGGAAAATGGAAACCAAGTCTATAGTTTCATTCCAACTGTTACCAGTTTCCTGTTAAACTGGAAAAAATGGCCTTAAGACTGACAAGTGAGTTAAGCTGACAGTTTTGGTTAGCAACAACTCGGGTGTGAGTGTAGAGAGGATGAAGGAGGTAGTTGTAGTTAGCCATATCAAGTGCTATGAGATATAATTTATTGAGTGCACACAGTGGTATGGGAGCTGTGCTAGCCAACTGGAAGGAATATTGAAAGCAACAGCGAAAAGTCATTGACATAAATAAAAGCGTTTCTGTGATGTTTGTCAGTCCCACAGATCAGAGAGAGTGGAAATGGAGAAACTAAGAGGGAGTTAAGCTAAAAGTCATTTGAGACAAAAGGAATATGTATGACCTGCAAAATAATTTAGTGAGTATGTAGGAAGAGGAGATAAAATGGAGAGAAAATATAATTTGTCTATGCTATTTGTGCCTTCTGGTTTCATTCCCTTCGCTTTCAGCCATTAATCGGCTTTTGATGTATTTTGTGGATGGAAAAGTTGGAATAGCATAACTTCATAAGTAGATCTTTGATTTCCATTACGACTTCCCTCCTGTTAGTTGCATACCGTAATAGCCTATAGCATCTCTCTCGCCCAAAACTGAAGCTAGCCTCTACATTCACATAATAAATAGTAACTACTACCGAGGTAGACAGAGTTTGAAATATGACGTGACAAATGTAGTTCAATCTGGTGAAAATGGAGGGACTGCCATTATTGGCTCCTGCCTCGCATTCAAAATAAAGCCAATTCATTTCGCAGTGAAGAGCGTCTGTAAATTGGATTGAATCCTTCATGTCATGGAAATAATCATCATTAGCAGTTTAGGCAGCAGAGAATATGATTTCCTCATGATGAACTTTAGCAAGAGCTCCTAGGCAAGCCTTTACATTTAGTCAAGCATTATTAAATGAATTGAAGCATTCTGCCTATGCATGGATGGAAGAGGTTCTATTTTTGTTTCCGCCCTTATAGTACTTATTCCTACTAAAGCACCTTTAGAGTTAAGCCCTGTGCTACTATATACACTTTATATACTAAAACAGTCTTAATAAGTATATAATTATGTTTTATAATCTGTAGTCCTTGCTAGGTGTGTGAATTTGATTGAGTACTATTTACTCCACTTATAGATGTACTTCCTACTAGAAAATGCTTGCAAACTAAATGAGCGCGAGGAAAATACAATATAAAGTAGCAGATGTAATGTGATGTGAGATCCATATATTACAGATTCATATTATTTAAGCTGTAATTTAGTCAGAGCGTGGCATATGTAAGTATGAATCGGCTTGTGGATTTATCAAAGCGGAATTCACGCTAGCCTGGTTCGATCTTGTGCCACACTGCGTTCATTAATGAAGCCCATGGAGTTAATAAGGAGTCTAATCCATAATCTGGAGAAGGGCAAATATGGAATGTCTACATTTTCTGCACTCGTATACGCCTTAACTCGACCATCCTGCACACTGCACTATTATAAATGGTGAAACAGGATTAATCCAAGATTTGGGCTATAGTCAAGTGTAATGTTGCATGAGTAAGCACAAGTAACTGAACTGAGGTGAATGAATGATGATGACGATGAGACGAAGAGAGCGGGTTGAATTTGATGGTGGTTACTCTCCCTAGTCACTTTGGTCTCTCTGGCCCAAATTTTGGTTTCCTTCCATTATATACTTCATACTACAAAATTTACAACTCAACTCAACGTATCTGTACTATAACAGATAGCAGTTGCTCTTTGTCTACGTATTCTGTGAAAATAAATGAAATCCAGAGTTACATAACTGTTACAATTTACAATCAGCTAACTATCCGTGGACTTTTGTTCTATTGCTCCTAATTGTAATTGTACAGAGTTAGGTAGCTTCCAACTCTTTAGCGTCCGTTCCAATTCAGTGTACTGGTAGTAGGACGAGTACAAAAGAACACTAATGCTCTACGCATTATGTCAGGAAGTTATCCATGAATAAAATTGCAAACTAGAGAATACTAGATGAGCATTGTAAAATATATAAGCGTAACCATTGTTCTATAAACAGTGTATCTAGTACAACAGGAGAGACAACGTGAAAACAACAGAGTGAAAAGGGTAATGATTTTATGTGTATATAGAAGGGAAGTGATGGACCACATTGTAGAGCACACGAAGAAATGCGGTTATGACTGTCTAGTTTTGTCTACAATGCTAATTTTGATGCAGTCTGCCGTGATTTCCATATGTGTACATAGTTAGCACATCCTTTAGGATAAATGTGCTCTATGCTAAACGAATTGACTTAATGTACAGAATGTAGAACGTCAAAGTAGATGGATACATACATAAGTTATTGAGTGAGTGACGGAGAGAGTGCCCGTTTCCTAGTGTTCAAATGACAAGTACTAAGGCCATAGGCATACTAAGTATATACTTTGTCGTTAGTTTCCCTTGGCCTGTGTTTACCTTCCGAATTTCCCACACAGACTTCCAAATGATTCTAATGAGAAATATTCATTAGTCTAGCATGCGAATAATGGAATACCTCTAGTTTCTCCGTTCTAGACAAAGACTAGGGTTGCTGGAGGGGCAAATTAGCCCTTCTGTTGAAATATGCATGAGTGCCTACTTTGGACCGGCATTAAAGATTCTCCCGAGTAGTAAGTCTATGCATATTTAGAGAGGAGGAGGAGGAGGATGGAGGAGAGAAGAATCAACTCTCCACAATGAACGGCAGAAGAGCAAAGAGAATTCGACGTTCCTTCCACTTTCAACCAACTTGCTATGTACAGAGCACTTTTAGAATTTAGTTTAGTTAGTTTACCTAGTTTTCCTTTTACTCTCTCTCTCTCACGACTCTCTTATCCTGCAGCACGTTTATACATGCACAGAGTGGATCTCCTGCTATTTGCAGTTGTTATTACTATATACGTACTCCTAGAGATATACGCATCTCTATGAATATAAATGGCAGTGCAAAGCACTTTCTTATATTGTTAACTTACATTTATATAGCTTATATTAATTAGGAGTCTGTCTGTGTGTACTGAGTCTAGACAAAACAAGGCTTAAATGCCTCCTGCATTTGTACGTGTTGGATCGAATCAACCCAGTGTCTCTGAATACATCTAATGATAAGTAAGTACGTGCACTACTACGTAACCCAAAGTAATACAGTCATGCAAACAGCTATAAGTAGTCGCATAGGGAATAGGAGTAAGTAACAGCAGCAAAGTTTATGTATCTGGCCATCGGAAGGGGGAACAGTCTCTACTATTTAGACTAGAGTATACTCAAATACGGACGTATGTAGTACTGCTGCACTCTTTGATAAAATAATGGTGCATTTTAGTGACTCGGTGCTCTGTGGTTGTGCCAAAGACTCTCTAAATGTGATCTGTCAGTGAGTGAATATGCAAACGAACTTGTATCTCTCGTTTGCAGCCATTTTCCCTAGCATAACCAACGTAAGTGCGGCATAAAGCAACCTACAGCAAATTTATGTGCACAGACGTACATAGCCTAACTGCTTCATATCATACCAGTAAATACTACAACTACACACTCGTACACATTACACATTCAGTCTGCTTTCTGCTCCCAGCGAGGTTCTGACCCTATCTCCTTTATCCTCCACTCCACCAAATCACTTGAGTCGTTTTGCTTAGTAAATTAAACATTTTTTAATACTCGACCCACTGTACCCAAATTGTCTCCTGCTTCATAAAACTTTTCTACTGGATTCCTATCCGCCTTTTTATTGTCTCTGCTATGCACACTAACTACTCCTATCTCCCATGAATAAGCTACCACATCCATATAATATTTTATAGGTACTGCCTAATCTTAAATGTAACAATTGGAAATTCTATACCAGATCTTCAGCAAATTCCATAGGTATGTAACAAGTGCTACTAATTTGGTTCATTTGCCATTACATTTGTATTATTGTGCATATTTTCTATTAGAACAAAAAAATAATTATCTTCTCTATAGAGCTATACTTTCCGAGGAAGATTCTCCAGGCTGAAATGTTATGGACTGACTCTGTGTGCAAAATAATGTATTTTACGTTTGTGTGAAATTTATGCATAATCCCTATGAACATATTGGATGAAAGGAGCTTATTCATCTATCTTCATGCACAAAGCATGAAAACGTGCATGCTTCTGCATACAATAATTCTGAATCCTTTGGCTGTTAATACGAAGCTTGTTTTTTCCTTTTCCTCTCAAAGACTGTTATTTGAGTAGTAGATTCTGTACAAGAGTATTTTGGTGGAGAGAACTCGCCTTTCTCTGTGCAGTAATCTTTTGGTGAAAATCCCTTGTTGTGGTTTGGGAATAATTTAGACAGTCACACATTTTTATGGTCTAACCCGAGGAGAAGAATACAGATACAGATGATTGAGTTGAATTGGCGTGCATATCTTAAGGAAGCAACTATCTACATCATTCTCCTGCTTTGCTGGAATTTTTAAAAGGAGGATCCTAGGAAGGAAAGCCATAACAAATTGAGTAGGTACTTGGTGGACTAAATCCCATCAGCTACTCACGCAATGACGAGCTATCATAATCTGGCAAGATTATTGCTTGTTGCCTTTAAATTTTTTACGGAGATGAAAATGCATATGGAGTGGAATACAAATTTTCCATACAGATGAGAGATAAGCTACTTTTCCAAAGACGGAAAGAAACTTCCGCCAACGAAGCTCAACCAAGCTGAACCAGAGACTACACAACCACAGTCTGACGGAACAAAAATAAAGATCATATATTCATATACTTGTCTTTGGTTCAGAAATAGATATCTTGCAGTCGAGGAGAGTAAACCACACAGATACGTTATTCGGAAAAAGGGACAACTTTCATTATCATCCCATAGTCATCATATCTAAAACATCCATTCTCCGCTTTTCAGTTACTTTATTCCGACTCATGCTGCAGTCTAAAACCAACTTAGAAGGAACGAACCCTTCTACACATCAGTGATACAAAAGATATTCTCTATTTGATTGTCCCTAGTCCCTATCATACAGATAGATGTATAAGAAATAAAATATTAATATAATTCTTAGCAAAGCATAGTAGAACCGTTTCTAAAGCTATTACCCATAAATAGAATCCTATGTAGCCATACGTTCATAATGCGTTTAGAGAGAAGCTCATATCTCCCATCTACACACGCAGTTGTATTTTTTATAGGAAAGTTGTAAAGCCCAAGTGAACGTACGTCTGGACTGACAGCTAAGTATATTAGTACATATTAAGCGTAGGAGATAGCGTACATGGTGTAAATATAGTGAGTAAATAGAATAGAGGAAAGCACACGTCCGTCCGCATGTAAATTCATAAATGTACTCAAAACTGAAGATTTCATTTTCTGTGCACGGACAACAAATCCCATCACCATCATGTTGAAATGGCGAGAGGAGTCGGAAGCCTCAGGAGCTGCGGCGTGGTCATGCATACGGTGCTCTTACTGATGTGATCTCAGTCTGCGTACTTACGTCTCGTTTTTATACAGCCACTATACTTACTGTAATATCATTGAGTAATAATATAATATAGTTAAGACACCCACATTTCAGAAGCAGTTCCAGCAAAAATCTTGAGAGACAACGGTACTTACGGCAGAATTCTCTCGATCAATAAAATTCTGACTGCATACGAGAACCTATAAAATAATTCTTGTATATTGACAAGAGATGTTATGGACGGTAAATAGGGAGTATTACATGTCATGCCAATAGCACATTGCATTGCATGTGATGTAATATAGTTTAGATGATGTTGTTGATACAACAATGGGAGCTGCTAAGGACGAAATATTATTACGAGTTGTTCTAGGGTATAAGAAATGAAAAAGGGAGATATAAAGAACGGGTCTATGTAAAACGAGAGTAGTACTAGAAATATCCAAAGTGCCAAAACATGGGAAGATGAAAGATGCTGAGATGGACGCAATTTATGGCTCCGTTGTGCAGAATATATGGCTGCATGGATGGGCACGAAAACTAATGGCATTGCATGGCATGATCGATCCAAAGAATAGAAGAAGGAGAGCAAGAGCATGTATTTGGTGTCAGCTGCAAACAGAGAGGGTTCATCATCGTGATGAGAGCTCTCTTCTCTACTTCCAGTTCCGCTCTGACTCCAAATCTGTATAACGAATAACGACACTCACTCTCCTCAAAGTCCTCTTCCAATATAGACAGAATAGATTACTCTTTATACCAAGTATACTTCAAACAGCAATCTCTCAACTCGAGTCTCTATAGTAGTCACAGACGATGCTACACACAGCAGACCTTACTAAACTCAACTGCGTTTCCAGAGAATTCTATTTCAGATGAATGACCATGTTACCCTCCATTGGACCCTCTGGCCGGCTTTTTTCACTGACTTGACTAGTGGCACAAGTCTGTCTCGTCTGCAACTACTATTCAATCTCATTCCCCTTCATCCTGATGTCGACCGACTCGCACTCAATGCCCTTCTTAGTCTATTCTGTGCATGTAGGAATAGATATTCCATAAGTAGACCCAGTCCTCTCATGTTATTCTTGACTTACTCACGTTCCCTGCTACGTTTACATCATATACATATTTGAAACATGTAAATACATAGATACCATATTATATAATGCAGACACATATACTGTACAGATATAGATTATTTGGTCCTTCGAGTCGGGAGAGAGCTTGTCAATAAGACGCGTGCCGGCATTTGATAATATTGTCACACTCACTGTCTACTACTCTCTATGTACATTGTTATCAATGCCCACTATTTGTATATTTACGGACATGCTTAATATAACAGTACTATTACATTCACTAACACTTCGCTCTCCGTTCCTCTATTCATTCCACTTTAAATCCTACAACACACTCTCAACCTACCCATGACTGTATGGTCTGGCATACTAGATAACTTACAACAACGTACATCACAATAGTGGAGCACATTAGTTAGTCAATGAGTACGGCGGCTGTTACTCCCAAACTACGTCAGTTCAATACACTTTTATATTAAATGCATACATAAAACCTTACAATTTACTACTTTGCTGTTCTATCTACTATTTACAGGTTACCATTTGATACATGATACGATTCAGAGTGCATTACTCATGCATTATAGAACTCTACTGTATATAGGTACCTCTATAGTAGTGGTACTTTACTTTTAACAAGATGTTTAATAAAACGATATATGATTATAGTGAAAATATACGAGTATAGTGATACATAGAATTAAATAGTCTCATTCAATTGAGGAGAGTTCACTTTGTTTTGTGTCGCTAGCTGAAAAGCGACCCGACGCACTCCCGGTTCTTATTTGCTTTGCAATCAAGAGGAAATCAAATAACTGCTATAGTAAATGTAGTCCATATTCAGTTCATTTGAATAGCAGACATAGAAAATCTATTAGTTCGTTTCATTAAAAGACAAATGAATGTAAACCCCAATGCAAATGTAACACAAGATTCAGATTTGTTCTTGTGGTGGCGGTAGTAGTGTAGGGAGAGACAGGGAATGATCGAACGAGCGAGAAAACGAAAATATAAGGAGGAAAACTTTATTTACATTGATTGTAAGTAGCAAGAAAAGTTGATGGAACAAATTAAATGTGTTTCGCTGGAACTAAAGAAAATAGAACATAATAGTCTGGTACATTTAGCGAGATAGCACAAGTGGATTTATTTTAAGGATTTAGAGTTTGTGGAATTAATTTGTTTCGTTCGATTTAAATTAATTGTTAGTCTGTATTTGTTTCTGTTCTCACATGTATCATTCGTGTCTACGTAAAGGACTCCTTTATAAAGTTTCCTTTTCCGAAACTTAACTTTTGCACAAAGTTTGCATAGAGCTACAATATTTAGTTGAGTTGGCAGTATTGTTCTATTGTAAGATTGTAGGCATTATATGATTAGCGGAATGACTATTGCAAAGGACTGAATGTAACTAACTGATTAACAATGTCGGAACTCTGAAGCCTGAACGCGCAGTTTTGGAATTACCTCCAGAGTCGGCACAATAGTATGGCAGAGAGAGAGGGGCTTTAGGAAGAGTGGATATAGATGATAATCGGCCTAAAACAATAAGACTTAAGTTTAATAAGGTAGCTATCCTCTTTGGAGATGCCTGGTGATAATTATAAACAGTAATTATAATACTTTGTAGGTGAAAGGAAGGCGCTATCTGACGAGAACATATATATAAAGAGAAAGCCAAATGGGACTGCTACGAGATGATATAATTATGAAAAGTGCTTACTCCTTCACTTCTCTCCGCGGAATCCGACGGAATGAATCGAGTTTAGCCCAAAATCCCCTATGTACAGAATGTAAGTAAATAGATAAGTAGATTGAGAAAGTGCACGTTTCTGTAGGCGGCAGATATAGAAGAGTTTTCATTTCATTGGCAGCCTTAGTGATTAACAATATTTTAGTGGGCTCTCATGTTCTAATGTACATACTTAATCCTAATTCCCTGAGCTCTGTTCTCCTAATAATTCCTCTTTTGATTTTCTGCAAAATCCCATTCAAGTGCTGCTCTACTGCTAAATGATTGCTAGTAGATGTGTGCACCAGCTTATATACTTTGTCCTCTATACTTGAAATTAATTTTGACTTGCTCGTTAAGGCAGAGTGATTGTCTCTCGTATCATGTCTATTAGTATTAGTCGTCAGTAGGTAGAGCAAAGAATTAGAACTGCTATAAAAGGAGATACACACAGATAGTCTCCGTAATAAAGGAAACTATTTATATGCCCTGTAATTCAACAAAGGCACCTCTTCCTTTTACTAATGTATTTAATTCTTATCTTTGTTTTTGTTAGACTCATGATGATTAAATACGATCGTAAGTAAATAGTCCTAGAACTGGAGAGAACCAGAACTGGGTGCATTGAATTAAAAATAAGTACAACCTCTCGCAACACAGACAGTTACATATAGTATAGCTACACAAAGTAATAATGTACGAACTCGACTCGACGTTTTCATTAATTCCTTCTAATAGCAGTGTTGAAATTGGAAACTTGAAATAATTAAATGAACTACGAATGAAGATCAGATCAAACAGAGAGATGAGCCAAGGATAATTGAGTTGCGTTATTGGTTTGATGTCCTCTGGTTTGGTTTTATGAACACAAAGCACAGTACCTACTCTATCCTAAATGTACATACATACACGTGCATATTGTTTTCCAGTAATTGAAGAACTGACGATGAGTTTCAACTCTACTTCATTTTCCTTTTATCTTCGCTAAAACATCTTGTTTTTAATAACGCTATTTCTAATTTACAGGATACGTACATGAAATTTAACCCTTTCATCCTAAACCTTATGTTTTACGTAAATTATTGAACTTACATTCTTTGTAGTTGGTAAACAATAGCTTTGTAAAATTCCACATACCATGTTTCGTGTTCATCACATCCAATTTTGAAAACTTTTGGTTGAGCAATATAGATAGATTCGGCTTTTAAAACATGTATGAGATCTCCGTATTCAACTTCAGATAACGTATGAATTCAATTTCCCTCTTTCCATAAAATCTCCAATAACAATATTGTCCAACTGTAAAGACATTGATCCGCATGAAACTGAAAATACATAGAACCTCATAAAAACATGCATCAGCTTCGCTTACCCAATCCACAAAGAAAGATTGCCCTACTTGACTTGTTTGGACGGCTAAATTCGTCTATTCCATTAAACTTTTACGACTGCAAACTATTGTCTTCCATTTTCCTCTACGCTTTGGTATCTAAAAAACTATCTATTTTCTACCTTTTTTACCAAAACTAACCTGTGAACAAGAAGAATACGTTCTGCAATAAAAATAACTCGATTGGAATCCTCCCAGGTGTACTTCTGAATTTTCCTTAAGTCTTTGAAAAGAGAATTATCCGATAAATTCATTTTCCCAGAGACGGTGATGATTTTCTAGTTACCACGATTTTAAATGTTGCCTCGTTTGACAGTGTATGACTTGAAAACTGGAAAACAACTGTAAAAATGGCGGGGGTTTTGATTGAAAAGCAGCAGGTAAGAATACAATTATTGTTTTAGTGCAGAGAAGATTGTAGATCGTCATTTCCCCAGGTGGTACGTATTAGAATTCTGGAAAATCGGTCACCTCAAATAATATACCTTTTGTCAATATGGAAAATTTGATTTTCCTTTTAGGTAGTAGAAGGAAAATGGAAAACGGTTAGGTTAAGAAAATTCGTGGAGGCAGGCGTGTACCTAGACAGATCTAGGGACAGGAGAGTATAAAGGCAAAGAAAAAGGATTTATTATGAAGGAGGAAAGAATGAGAAAGTAAATGGCGAACAGACTTTTATTCTCTCCTTTGGCTTTCTATGTCCCTGGTTTTCCATGTAAAAAGAAAAGAGAGGTAAAATAGACGTGACTTTGGTTGCTGGAACTGCACTCTGCTCACTTGATTCCTCCGTCCCGATCGTCTTTGAAAAGGAGGAGGACAGAAAAGAGGAAGACAAGGGAAAGCAACAAAAGTGAAGTCACGAGAAGAATGGAAAAGGTTGAACCGAAATTATACGAATTCAAATGGGCAGAAGGCAAGGAAGACAAGTTGGAGGAGGCCAGGCAGGGCAACGAAACCAAGACAAAACCAGGATCCAGTCAGAATATCCGGGCCAGGGAATATAGTGACTATTATAATATATACTTCTACTTAAAGTGTTAGACTTACTTTTAGTGTAGACAATGCTTCGAGCCAGCACATTACATACACAGTGGAAATAAAAACAGACATAGTCGAGAAAATGCATATAGACACTGTAGGCATAAGAAGGTAGCCTACATTGAAAAGATGATAGTATAGAGATGGATAAGGAAGAGGGAAGTCAGAGAAAGTGGGAAGGGAAATGGAGGTAGAACGTTAGATCTTACTTCTCTCTTGGGAGTCTGAGAGATGAATGCCAGAAAACGGTTGCCATACTAGAATTCTCTACTTCCCAAGTGGCTTCTGTGCTTCAGGCCGTGAATGATGTAGAAGAGGACAATCGATCCCATTCGCACCCTAATGCAAGAATCCACATTCATACGAACAACCATCTAGTTCAAACTCCTGCATCTTCTATAAGACACAAAGCTGCACATCGCTAAGGATATACTTTCTTAATGTGCATAGAGGTATGTATGTAGACATATCTAGGCCTGCCTACAACGTCTCCTAGTAGATGACATTACATAACAGTCGGCGGCTGGTCGAATTGGATTCGCCTCGCATAGCTTCGCTTACACCAAGAAATATATATATATAAGTAATATGCACCGTGAACTGCATAGATCCCAAGTTTATAGTTTAATGTACACTACCCACTCCTACCAAATAATAATGCACGGGAAAGTCGAAGAGACGTGCTTTGCTCGTACGTACATAGGTATCCACGTCCACATATGTTATATGTACCTCAACCAAAACTCAAATCAACTTCTCTCTCTCGCAAACGTTTAGGCATATAACCAGTCTCTGTAAAAATGGGATGGAAATACAAGTTCCAATTTAGGAGGAGAAGGAAAGTGAAAGATAGTAGTTTAACGGTAGGTGTTATACATTTAGATAATACAATAGTGCTAAGCCAAGGAAAAGCTGCTATAGCCACAAAAAACTCGACAGGAAAGAAAAATTGTTGTAATCGCAGTGGTTCGGGCCTAACAGAGTTAAACTCACAACGGCCCAGAAGATACGACAGAGATGAAGAAGAAAGACTCTCACGTTCGATTCACATTCGCAGCTTTTGATGGAATCTCAATATTCGTATGTACTTATTTGTGTCTCGATATACACAGATGTATTTATGTCTGTCTCGCTGGGTGTGCGTATACTATAGAATTTGTCTCCTTCTGTATACATTTATATCCCCAGATCAATATGTATGCTACTTTAACCATTTTATTATACGTATCTACCAAGACCTGTGTTTACTAGACATATTTTAACAATGAAAAAGGGGACACACTCGTACATTTTGTTGTGCAGCTCGCAATATGTTATTTTCCTTATTTTCATCTTGACAATAGCGATTCAATCCGTAATGGAAATCAGTGCTCTTAGGCTCTCACGTCTCTAAATCCATACACAATCTATGCATACGTTCTTTTTCATTTCCTTTCTTTCTTTGGTTTCTACAAGAAATCATTGCTGTTGCTACTGTACAGACTCAAATACTTTTTGACTTACTATATATTTACTACACAGCTACATATAATTTCTCAGTCTTTCCTTATGCCCCCACATCATTGACTATAATCCTCATACATAATAAATGCTTTTGATTTCATTGATTTCCACTCTACTTTATTGAAATCTATGAGTTTCCTTCACATGAAGCTACACTCAGACTCTCTGGCCTCAAGGCAGTTTGATTTGGCTAGATCTAATTTTGCTCTTCACGATGTAAAACTAGGTTGGCTAAATCAGGCCACGCTTCCCTCACTTCACTAGTCAAATTTCCAATTTGCCTTCTGCCTAAAGGATAAATACACAAAGCACTTAATCAGAAGAACTACCATTTTTCTTCTCCAAATATTCATATATGTAATCAGCAAATATTTGTTCAATTTTCTAACCCTACCATCTTCAAATGCCTTGGCGAATCATTAAAAATCTTCTTGCTGCAACACAATTTACAATTTATGTGAATCTGACAACCAAATCTGTTCAATCGGCAGTGTATGGAATTTTAATTTCGTAAACCAACTAGAAAATCAATATCCCCACACAGTAATAGCATTGCCAATTTATTTTTCAATTCCATCAAATAATCCTCTTACACCGTCCCAAATGGGTTTTTCTACATCAATGCCTTCACAGCTTTGAGTCAGGATATTCAGAAATTCTTGTAGTAGTGGTTGCACACTTATTATTAGAACCTAGTGCTGATGCACCAATTTGGTACTAGTAGATGTCCAAAATCTTCATTATGTACATAATGTACGTATTTTCTGGATTTAAAATCGAATCCAAAAATCAGTTACACTTATTGCAAATCCATGAATCATTTAACCTGTATGTGAAATTACTTTCGTAGGTTAAATATTATCGCATTCTATAATTTGTACGTAGGTGTAGTTCAGGTAGGCTGGTAGTCAGAACTAAATAATTAAAATTCATTTTTTTTCATTTTGGTACAATCGGCATGTATTTTGGTCCAAAAGATTTGAACCAAAATGAAAAAAAGTTGAATTTGAATTGTTTACCTCTAACTACCAGCCTAACCTTAGGTGAATTTCATTACTTGTTATCACAGAATTGTGTGTTAGAAAAATTGTGTTAGAATTCCTAAAGGTAGTGCAAAGTGTAGGTAGTCGACAAAGACAATTATTTCCTCAATAGCTAGTAGGAATGAAAATAAAAGTTGTTAGCGAAGAGTATACAGATAGCTAATCAATAATAGCCTACTGGTATAGTACTATAAAAATAGCTTAGATTGAGTATCATACTGGTTGTAGATATCTGTTCTTATTTTATGAGTAGAAAATAATGACAGTATCATGCGTGTGTATTGAATGTGTGAAGATACACGAAAATGCCATTTTAGACAGATGGGAACTTCCAGGAGTCACACTCTCAAAACTCTGAGAACTTGCAAGTGGTTGTGTTGTGACCCCTTTTCTAATTCATCTTCATCATGCTTAAGGTGACTGTAACACAATAATAGAAGAACCCAGCAGGGAATTTCCTATGAACATCGGTCTATGTAGACAAAATTTTGATAATATGCAAAACGTGTAGGTAAAAGTCCCAATTCTTCAGTAACTTTTCCGTGTTATGCAGCAGAGAAAGAGGGAATTGCTACTCTTGGCATGAAAATGGGATATTAATCTATCTAAATCTACGTTATCTCTCCTTCGTAAGTAATCCAGGGAAGAAATGTCAGCACCTGATATAGTAAATACAGTAGAAAGCAGGCTTCCTTAGCCACAGAACAAAAAGGCCCACAATAGAAGACAAAACTGTTCTTTATTTCATGAGTTTTGCCAATATAAATCGATAAATAAAGCAGTAATCCTATCCTATTGTGTTAAGCAGTCTTAATATTGACATTTTGGGCGTAGTATTTGAAAATACATAAATGAACCTTGAAAAGACTTGGCCAGTGTCTGTACTCGCATATTTACACATGCCGGACACCAAAAATAATGTATAAACAAACAGAGAAGGTAGACCATATAGGTAGCTGTCTGGTATATAGACACAATAATAATGCTATGACCATAAGTACATAGCACAAGTACTTTATTTTAGGAACAAGAAAAGGGTAATAAAAGTAATAATAAATTCTCGAAAGAACTCTCTACAGTATTCCACTGCCCAGTTGCCCACACACATATGTAAAAGAGACAGACACATCCATTGTGTATGGTATATATAGCTACAGACAACTCTCCCACCACTCAGAGGGACTGAGCAGTACTTATCAGATAGTAAGTAGCTACAGATAAGTTTTTAGCTATATGGTTTGAGTCCACGCATTTAGACAGCTTCAACTTCAATTCTTTCATAGCTCTTCACTTTGTCTGTTCATTTATCCTCTTCTTATGTGTATTTATCTTGTAAATGCATTAGCCATTATCAGAATAGAGAAGAATGTGTACATAAGCATAACTGTATTATACTTTTAGTATTATCTTATGTATTTAGTTTATAGTATTCTGGGTATTATTTCTGACTTATCCAAGGTTTAAGTTTAGCTACTCCTTAGCCTCTCTATACTTGAATTATAATACTTATGCATAGATAATACTTTTCTTCGTGAACATAAGTTATCTTAGTAGTACTAGATGATCATTCTCTTCTATTCCACTAGGTAATGGTAGTACCAGTCGATTTTTTCTTTTCTGGACTCAGACCGGATTGGTGTGGCTTCGTTTTCTTTTTAGCAATGCCAACACTTTCATTTTCATTGTATTCTGTGCACCGTGTATGCCATATGAGTTTGTTATGTGTACTTTGTACCACGGTTTTCGTGTCTTCCACTGTCTGCTTCTCCAGACCACTACAGCTTTAGATTTACTTGATCCCATTCATAGAACATTTCCTATCATTCATGTGCATGCATGTAGTGTGGGCTGAACGTGGACAGCTCTCGCACACAAACATAGTCATCACGAAAGCCTTTCACACATAATATCCATAATAAATCTATCAACTCTATGGAGAAAGAGATAGCTGCCTACTTTTTCTCACTTTCCACTTCTTGGCCCTCCTCCAGTAAACTTTCGCTCACCATTTATTCTTTCGTTTCAACTCTACCTAAATCAACCGAGTTTCAGATACAGCTTTTCTAGGACAACTGTCTTGGTACACACTAGTGGAGACGGACACGGCCACTCATTTCATTACACATATCCAAGTCACAATCACAATATACTCCAATACTAAAAAACAATAACCTTTCTCTACATTCCCATCCTGACTATTTAATTAATCCAATTTTTCTGTGACGGTGTGTTAAAATTTAAGCACCTAATTATTAAATTTGCGATTTATAACCTGATTGTATGTGACCGATAATATTTAAATATCTTTAATACGAATAGCAGATGGTAGCTAAGCTTTAAGTATGGTATACGTTGCAATTGCATTACATTGAGAAATGTCAGGCGGTCTAATGTTCAAAATGTTATTGGGTAGAGCCAGTAATGCATGTAGAGTATTTTTGACTTGTAGACAAATTATGTATTATTCTGTAACATTTAGCATATGTAATACAGTGTAAAGCGGTGTAGTGTAATGGGAACATAATTTTCGTTCACAAAACGAATATGCCATGTTCCCCATTTATATTTCCAAGCTACCTTTGCTACATTATTAGGCAATGTATTACATTTACATTACATTATTGTGCCCAGCTGATAAGGATATCGTTTGAAAAGTAGACAGGCGATGTAAGCATAAGCACAACATTTCTGGACTGGGACGGAGCCGAAGCGAAAGTTGGCTGTCTAGGTAAGCGGCTGTTACTTGTTTTTACATATGCATTTCAGTTCATTTTAATCGAACGCAGTTTACCTGCATGTAGCACACCGAACAACCTACCCGTTCACCTGTGAAGTTTCCTAATGAAACATAGCTAGTGAAAGGTAAAAGCCAACTTAGAGTGCATTTAGGGTTGTTAAGTCGACTGGAACAAAACGTGGAGAGCAGGGAGGTAGCTTATCATTCAAATCAAGGGAAACCTCAGTGACCTATGTTTACACGTGTTTCTGACTGAAAGTACTGTAAACTATATCAGGACACGAACAGGGAACGATCATAACTCTTTCCACGACCATTCATTAGTCAGTAATGATCTGTTCTATATGGGTTGTCTTTGTTAGCTGGACATATGTGCATAATCCTAACCTAGCAGCTCTAATACATTTTGCTATGCTTAATTATACAAGACGAAATAAGTAGCATAAATTTACATATCTAAGTATATATTTTTCAATATAAGGAAGTCTTATCTGTGTGCTATCTGCTTAAAATTATGTAGCCACATTTGTAATAATTAAATCCGAAGCATGCCAAAACAGTTTCTTTCATTTACATGCTTATGATTTTAAAGTTTAAGTAATTGTTATGTACTCGTTAATTTATGGACAATCTGGTGAAATGATTTAACACGTGGGAAATCTACTGGGTAATTCGATTTTTGCTTAGCATAATTAATACACGCCTCATTCAGTCTCAGTTATAAACAACAGGGTTGTTAATACAATTTAGAAACTGCCAAAATGTTTGCACGAGAAAGGAAATGAGTGATTCATTTCAAAATATTATATGAAGTGTGGCTTAGTAAATAGTAATGCCTCACGTAAGTTAAAATAATACTGTAACGGGCCTACTATATGTAAAATGTACGAAGCCCACGTTTTACATGTCACAGATAGCAGAAACAATGTTAGAAGTAGTGATACTAGTATGTGTAACTATTACACACAACGGCAGGACAATGTAATAAGGTACGACGAAAAGCATTTAAGCTGTTTGGTTAAGTTTCCAATCCACATGCCTGTATAACTCGTATGTAAATGCGTTATCTCACCCAGTGTCATTTGAAATGACAAACAGAGTATACAAACAGTGGGCGAACATGACGGGAGAAGTAAAGCCATTTCAATCGTCACGCTACGCACAGTAAACTTTGAGTATTTGCAATTCTATTAGCACATTAGCTATTTATGTATAGGTATAAGTAGTTGAATTATATTGTGTGAAAGTCATGCTATAAGGTAATGATAAGCCAAGCCACATGAACTAACGGGACGGGAGCCACCGGTGCGTGAAATATTTCTTTGTGTAAGCTTTCTTTACAATAGTGTGTATATTATCAACTTTCAATGAACTGACTAATACAAATGCGATAATTTAATTCAATAGTTGGGAAGAGATACACGTTCTTGCACTAACGATTCCCGGATGAAGTTGAAATAAATGTGCTGCATTTGCAGGAGATAGTCCCTGAATCTTTAGCCTTGGATGTAAAAGTAGGTACGTGACAGATGCTGGAGATTGGAGAGAATTTTGAGACATAAAAGTAGTAGTAAAGAGTGAAATAGAAGATATTGTAGAGCATAATAGTAATTTAGATAACAAAAACGGTTACTTGCTATTCAAAATGTAAACAATATTAGTAGTAATACACTTGGATATGAAAGGAAGTGTCTTCTTTACTGGTTGAAGCTTGTATAGGAAGTAAATCGTCGTACGGTATGTAAATTGGAGAGTGGGAAGGAAAGTATAGTAAAATCCATTAAATCTAATCACACTCTGTATAGTGAGTGGGGCATAGGCCTGAAGGTTTATCCTAAGTATTCAGAATGCATATCATTAGATTATATTGCGTGCGTGTGTGTAAAATGGCTTATTTAATTTATAATGGGAATCCTCCTTCAAAGAATTGTTAGAGTCGTCTGTGTGGAAAGAGCTGGTGGTCTATTATTTCTGGGTAAGCCCACACTTATGTATGCGAGTCTTGACTCGACATCAGATATCACAATGATTTGAATCTATTTACTGGCCATCCATTCTATTGTTATTACTTACGGAGGACATTGTCTTGAGCAGCTACCTTTCTTTAGTAGCCATTTCTACCCGTACATTCGAAAGATATAGTTTTTCGCTTCACGCTCCTGCACCTCTCTCGCTAAATTCGATTCAATTCGAAGAAGAAGCATTAATTAAGGGGAAAGTGAGTCATTATCGGGGACGAACCAAGTGAGTGGATTGCCTAGCATTGAATTCGAATCAATTCGCCATCGCCATTTATTTTTCCGCAAGCCTTCGTTGAAAATGCGACAACTGCACATAAGTATGCTGTCCGTATCAGTAACATGCAATAAACTGGGAATTGCCAAGAGAATGAAATGCAATGTAATGTAATTGTATCGTTCGGTAATGGTATATGGAAGGACTGAGGGAAAGGTGTTAAAGTGTTGGCTAGAATAATGCGTGAGTCGAGAGGAGAACGTGTGGAGAGAATGAAATTAGTGGTGAAAAGAGGAAAGGTCTGATGTCATGTCAGTTCAGTGCATTGCATTCCCTTAGCAAACTAATGTAGCTATCCACTCTCCATCTAACTAATGTATTGAAGACGAAGAGCAAAGAAAGAAAAATAGTCAATCGATAGCACCTCGTATATTACATGTCTAGTCACACAGACACACATACTATGTTAAAGATAATGCTTTTCTTACTCTTTCTTTCTTTATTCAATTTATCTAGGTAGATAATGCACACACATCCACCAGAATAAAAGAAAAGAACTTCCATTTGACGACAAACGGACTCTCCACATGCGTGCCCAACCTCGCACTCCCTGTGAAAATATCGAGAAATATTAGTGCGTACCAGATGCACCATAGTCACTCGACCAAACCTGAGTTAAACCCATCTTACGTCCTACATACGCTGCACACGATAATATGCATACGAATACATCAAACTAAATCTATTCATCCGTGCATGAGTTACTGCTTCTCCCGATCTATCCATGCGTCCTCAACATTTCCCTATTTCATATAAAATACATTCTCCGCACGAAATATTATTCTAAAACATTCCCTCAACAACCTCCCTCTTCTCAGTGCACAAATCCTCATTCCAAAGAAAAAACCACGTTGGGATCAACATAGTTTTAGTAGTCAAAACTTAGCCATAACAAAATCAAATAGTTGCATCATAAAAAATAACCTAAATAGAATATTCTCTGTGTACAATATTTGTTTTCTGACTTTCCAGCTTGAGAACCAAAGGTTACAGCTCTTGAGGATAACTTTAGAGTTATAGGACGGTAGTCAGGTACAAATAGGTACATAAGTTTCTAACCTGTCTCCAATCGAAGCATATCACCTGTGTAGGAACACCAACCTGTTTGTTTATTACCTATAGGCAACACATTATTCTTCTATTGCTACATCATACAGATACTTATCTTACGATTTCAGGTTTATAAGAAAACAATTCAACTCCGAGCAAACCTTGGCTTGTGTATAATTTTTATGCATTAGTTTTAAATGTTCATTCAATAGGGAATATTAATATTGCGCTTGGAAGCTATGGATTTGTATTGCAAGTTAGATCGGGAGTTAGAAGGAAGTCGTGTAGGTACCATTAAAAAATCAATAGGAAGATGAATGGATGTAGTGTAGATGATGAGAGTGGAGTGGAGATGCAGTCTGTGGACAGATTGAACTGAGTGATCGTCAGCAACATCCCATCAAAATTACAAGGACAGAGAAGGATCATATTTCTCAGGATGATGGGTTAGGCTATTTGTTATTTGTAGTTGATGCAAAAGTACTTACGGAACATCACACACAGTAGCAACAATTCGTCGTGTAAGTAATATTATTACAATATCTGTCTGACAACCGAAAACTAATGCCTGTTCCTTTTGTTTCCTTCTATTCTCTCTGCACAAAATAAAAGCAGTCTGTACTAGACATTGTGCTCCACTCGCCTATGTACTTATGAGGGGAGTGCAAAATAATATTCAGGGGGACTCCAAGGTTCATGACCCTTCGCATACAAATCCTCTTTTTGAATCGGGAAAAAAACCAATACACTACAATATATCCTAGCATCCTTATTAGTGGGTTTCATAATAGGTTAGCTATTCGTAATACCTATAACGATGGCATAATTTTCAAACTATAAAGAGACACCCCAACTAACTCTTTTGTCAGAGAAATAGATTGAGCATGTGCATGTGTCCCTTGCTTTCGCTACGTAAATTGAAAACTCTACTAGGTACTTAAGGATTACTTCGTATACGAAAATACGAACCCGCTCAGCCCTCTCTATGCGTGTGTAGAATATTTTGTTTATTATTTTAGTATGTACTTCATGGACATGTGTTGTTCCGTGGTCATTGACATGACGTAATCAAAGCCGTAACCAAATAACGAATCCCAACGGTTTGTACTCACAATGAAAATTTCTTCCCTACTAAACAAATTTTACAATTTTAAACCGAATTATTACAAGCTAAACAAATTAATAGCTTCACCCAAAAATTGCAGATGCGAATGAGTAAAAGACACCTGATTTGTCTAGATATGTAAAATATCACATGCATATATAATAGCCAGTGTCTTCAAAAATTGAAAAATAAAAAAGTTATAGTAGGTTCGGTTTGTTTAAACTCAAAAACATATTTTCTGTAATTTACGTATGGTCGATGTAAGGAAGTACTATAGTTATAAGAACAGAGTAGTTAATTATTTTGGGAAAGCCTGGGAGAGTTAGTTTGGATGAAATATCCAGCTAAAATAACATGACTGTGTACTGGCATGAGTTAGAGTAGGTTTGCCTGAGCGAAGCTATTATTTGACGGAGGTAGATTTTCTGGTAGTGACATGGGCAATCAGTGATGATGAGAGAAAGTGCTTTGTGGGGAACAAAACATGAGTTGGAATAATATAATAATTGCAGAGTGCAGAGCAGAGTTGAAGACTGGAGAACAGTAAGTGGCTCACTCACAGTCTCGTCATTCTGACAATGAGTCAATGTGTGAATGCACTGTCATGCTGTCGTCGCCAAATCTTCTATCCTCTCTTTGACAATAGTTTAGCTATTTCTAATGATTAGTTGTATGAATTGGCTGTATATAAGTCGAGTGTAGTATAAAAGTATTGTCCGTGTAGAAGAAAGGTAGGATAGAAATCAAACAAGGTCTGTTTGCCAAAGACTGTTTTGGTGTTGAGCTGGAGGACTTGGTTTACTATGTCTGTCTGTCTTAGAGCCAAAGCCATGTCATGGCATGCCAACCTTTCTTCATCAATATATAATGGTGGACAAAGGGAACACAGAAAATGTTTTAGAGTTCCCATTGGCAAAAGTACACAAAATTCACTTAAGCTATTTGGGGATATACAGGATGATATAAGACACATTGTTCATATGTGTGATGTGTTTGTTCGTATTTCTGTGTCAGCCAGGAACACCAAACACAGCACATTACTGTTTTATTTCTGGCAATGCCTGCAAAATCCCTAGGATTCTAATGTATCAAAATTCCCAGTTAAAAAGACATATAAGGAATATATAGAAGATGTCACGTCAATCTGTGCTTCTTAAACTGACTGGATTGCCTCGACTTGGCTTGGCTCTCGCAAAGTTTTCTCCACAGATGTGGAAAAGAAACAAGGGATATGTTATAGTAGGTACATTACTTTTGATTCTGGGCACATAAAAAGCTTAGTAGTGTTATTTTGTGTTCACATAAATAAAGACTTTCACATTACAAGGATAAAAGTGTTTCTTTTATCTTTAAAAGCTTAAGAGTGAATAAAGAAAACCAATGCAAATGGTTTTCTGAGTGGAATTGGACAGGATGTCAAAGTTTGCAACAGTTGCAAACACCTAAGCATACTTACTCCTTCTATCGACTTGCTTCTGCCATTGTCACAAAAAGACCTTAGTAAATTTTCGAGAGAAAGCTTTAGGGCTTCGTCTCCATACTAAACGAGAACAGACTAGACCACAAAATGGAAAATCTATAATGAAATAGCAAGAATTCACAGAGGCTTACGTAGTTAGGCATAGAAAAACTGCACTCTACAGCAGCTACAACCTGATTGCAATGGTTATTTTTAGCCTAAGCAGACAAAGGCAACGAGTCCGGTAGTTTTAGTCCTAATTCGGATATATGGATTCACTTCGATCAAATTTTTATGTAGCTCGTTTTGTTGTGTTGTCGTTCGGGGTTACTCTAACTCTATCCCTGCAGTTAGTGACTCCAGTTTAAACTACCTAGCTAAATACTATACGCGGATAAACTTTTTAATGCTATGCTACAGCAGATACTACTAACTATATATAGGTAGTAGGTATTTACTCAGTCAGACCAGTTTGTCTGTAGAATGTAATATGCCATTAGACGCGAAAGTAGCTATTACATCGTTCATTTGAGAAACAAGTTGCGTAAATTGTTTCAGTCCAGGTAGCCTGTTCCTTTACAAATGTAGCTAGCAGGCAGCATTCTGATATGAACAAGTTTCTTTGTAGTACATGTCTCCTATATAAGTAGATCTACTATATCTACACCCAGCAATCCATGAACAGTAATTCATTTACAGATAAAACTCGTTCAGCTCAGTTTTAACTCTCTGTGGTTCTCCGGCTCCCCTCTTTATTCGTTATTACATGAAATCGATAAACGCACAGTATGAGCTGCAATATAATACAATTCTTCACCAACAACATCGTCCGCTACTGTGCACTAGTAGATGTAAGTAGATAGACATAGAGAGAGAGAGCACGTAGCTTAAGCCACCGAAACTATAAGAGAATTAAGTAACTTATACGTATTAGTAGTGTAGACTACTTCCATGCACTCCGTTACATTACGTCTAGTACGTAGTCGGTGAGGTTCCGTTGCGTTCCTGGGAATATACGTATGTATGTAGCTATGCCCAATCATATTACTCACACTCTGACGGGAATTATTCTCCCAAAAGCTCAAGACGACTCAGCTTATTGTTAGTTAGTTACCTCACTTTCCCGAACTCTGCTCCTACTCTTTTGGATTTCTACTAATGGTCAAATATGTCCATAATAGCAATAATTCCTTTCTCTAGCAGAACCTAAATACGATTTTCAATTAGTTCCTCATATGTGTAGCTATACTCTTATAGCCAACTTATAGCATTAGCTGCACTGTCTTACCTGTCAGCTAATTCAGTCAGTGCACTATGTGAGAGTACATTTCTGCCTAAAGTACATCGAACCTGGGAGCCCCATGCCAACTCATCGTCAGTATATCTTACTCAAATCAACGAAATTAAAAACATGTAACTTCCCTGTGCTGCTAGTGCATAGAGACACATAAGTGTAGACAGGCCCAACTCCCTAGGTAGCTATACTCTTCCGCACGTAAACTTCCCTACAATAACTCTCATTTGTTTATTCAGCCTAGTTCCTTTGCATTCAAACCTTCCTATACCTAAACATCACCTGCTATATGCACAGTTACTCAGCAAATTCATTTGCAGTATAAATGCTTATTTATACATAAGTAGCATGATTTCAGTGTATTACAATGTCATGTCGTGCACTGCTAACTATTAGTTAGATCATACGCTACAACTACCTACCTATGAATACTTACAATTAGATTTGGAATTTAGACCAAGAATGAATGTAAATTGTCTCAGTACACGACTCATATGATTATCGTTACAACCTAAATAACCCAATGATACTTAGGCAGATTACCCTTTTTCTTGTACTCTCCCTAGTACTGACGTAACTGGCTATTTATTTACAACAGACAAGAACTATACTTACTTTTACCGACTTTCATTCCGCTAAATGAAGACATTGCTAAACTTTGGCGTACTTTCATTCTTCATACCTTTTTGTGCTGAACAATGAACTTTTCCTTGCGTTTAGCCCATGCATATCCCGACTAAAGACCGAACAAATTTTCCTACTTCCTTTCCGACTCCGCGTTAGTTGGAAGGTAAAGGAGCAAATGAATGCTTCCTTAATTGGAAGGTCAAAGGTAGATAGAAGCATAAACCTAAATTGAGCTTCCTCTTTACGCATGTTGGAATTTTATTGAAACTTGATTAGCCCAGTCTAATGAACTGATTCTATACCTAGACCCAAAGTATTAAGGGCAAATCAAGGCGATTTAGAAATATTTTCGGAGAAAGGTAGGCACAAGGACATTTTAGGGCGTAAAATTTGGAAATTACTTGGCATTGTCCCTATATAGTACTCACAACAAGTTATAGGGTACCTATCAGAGGCAGTAAAAAATAGTATTATGGCCACGGTGCCTATATTTCACCGCAGGTTGTTGCACTCATAAAAATGAATGATTGTGTAACAACAATGAACAAAAACGGAGATGGTTAGCTAATTTTATCATGTTTAATTAGGTACGGAGAAGACGAACTGCATTTGTGAAGAGAAGGAAATTGCATCAGCCAGAGAAAATATGTAGCAGAGTAAATAAACGGGAGTATCTGTAGAGATAGAGTCTGGCTATTGACCTTGGCAGGAGACTAGTGTTGGAAATCGATGTTTGGAGGTTGCATAAGTTGAAATATTGAAAATGAGGAACGTTATCTTACCGAGAGGAGACGAGGACGAGGCGAGGACACTCAATCTTAGAGAAATGGTCGATCCGGGGGTAGGATGAGACATCTTTGAAGGAATTTTCCAGTTTTATGTGTGTAAGTTTGGTGTGGTGAGAAGGGAGTGGATTGGATTGCACTGTGGGTGTGCTGGATGGGAAGAAGATTCAAAAATTGGATAGATCGGGAAGGGAGCTGAGCGAATCCGGAACTGGGGTCCATCTCGGTTTTGGATCGTTAAGTAAGAGTTGAAGGATATGATGTTGACTCGCAGAGTAATGTTCAATGTTCCTGCTGTATTGTGTAGCAATTATCAGGTTTGGTGAAGTACTTAAAATACGATTTTTGTGAGAAACTTATTGCGGAGAGCGGAGAGTCAGAAATTGTGGGAAAGTTCGTATTATTTTGTAAATTAGAAATGATTGGAACTAGGATGTTTTGCAAGTGTTTACATCCAGAGAGAGAGAGAGATTTTATCGCTCCGGAGTTTAAAGACGTGAGTGTGAAGGTTCGTCCAGGTGACTGGTATTTGAACGAACAGACGGTGACGGTGAATTGAATGGTGATGCGAGTTGAGTTGAGGTGTGCTCAAAGGGTAGTTACGTTACGACTGGAGCAGAGGATACCTTCAACTAAAATCAGTCTGGAATATCTGTGCTCTGGTTTGGTCTGCAGCAGCCTCGGGAGCCAGAGCAGAGGAGTCGAAGCCATCCAGCCACTCTTTCGGTGTCTCCTTCGTTACAGTTCCGACTACGACTACCAACTAGTATACTCTATTATACAACAGAAACGGGAATAGTCCGAGCCAGCACTCACGTCGGGTAGGAGTCCGCCAGTCTTTGCATTAGTGAGATCCCCACACATTTAATATTGCAATTCTCGTCTCCCCTTTTGGTTTCCTCCGAGCAGAAATCGATCGATGCAACTATCCGAGTTCCAGACTCGACGTTCACGACGCTACCGAAAACCGAACTCTTCTCTCTATGTACTTGTATATCACACACAGGCATTATTCTGTATAGAACTTCCCGACACAGCTCCTGCCACACGCAGGCGTTCCAACTCCCAAACGAAAGTCCCGGCAACTACATATTTCCATAGAACAGGCAATGCCACCGGCTCCGAAAAATCTGCTGTTGCTCCTACTGCCCATCCCGCTTCCTTTACTGTCGTCCTCAGCTCCTGACTTCCTCTCCTGCTACTCTCATCATCTCAATCTTCAATGCCTCGCAAGAGTTCACTTCGCTTCACAGTACCCTTTATTCCTACCTAAAACTACTTACATCATCCTTACACACTATGCTTCCTATGCTATACTAAATATTATATATTTATCAATCCATGCTCGAACCTCATATTTCATTTAAGCATCAATTGGTGAAAATGTATTGAGTATATTATAATTCCAGCTAACTACATAACAGATCATTTGATTCAACGGTACGTTGTAGACTTGAGTGGATAGAAATAATTCGAAAGTGACCAATATTGATCGCAATAAGAGTATTGGGAATAGATTAGGAAAAATACTGCTGAACTGATGAGATATCTTGAATTTTTCTATCGTTTGCCTTACCACACCACAAAATAGTGCATTAGTAGATGTACATTAATTTAGGTGCATGAATTGAATTGTATTCATAATAGAACTGGAAATGGTATTTTACTCCGGGTAACAATCAACTCAGTAGTGAGTTAGTAATTCTAGCGGGTATTTACGATATAGGGTAGAGAGGTAGTGGATATTTAGTCTTGTGGCCGTTATCACCAGCGAGATTAATTTGTCCATCGGTGCCATCAGCTACATCCGGTCATCTCATGCAGACATGAGCTAAGAAGCGCAATCCTCGGACTTATTGTCATGTTGGCAGGAGTGTGCACATATTTCCACACCTAAGGTACATTCGGAGTAAGTTCTGTGATTTTTGTGCTGCCTACTGAGATCTATAGGGATCTGGAAGAAACTGGGGTGAGTGGTGAGAGGACAAAAGAAATGGTATTTACGGATACTCTTTTGTGTTCGTCAATATATAGGGAGCTCTAACTTTGGAAAGAGTTCTTTAGTGTTGATACGAGAGCGACGTCGGAGGCTATAGATGTGCATATCCTGCTAGCATAGCAGTAGAGTACACAGTTGGCTTGGTCTGTCTGGCTCATCATTGGATCGTCTGTGAGCCCAGCATCCGTCTCTTTCTCCCGAAAACTTTTCATAACCCAAATTGGACTGTGGGTCCCAACTGAATGTGAAAACCCGGGACAAAGACCATCTAAACCAGACGATATCCTTGATTAGGTCATCTCATCAGTTCACTTCTTTCTCTCCGCTTCCCCTCCTTTCTTCTCTTTCTTTTCAGACTTCTTTATACACGACAGTCTTAACCTTAAGAGCCTATATCTCTGTAGCTATAGTAGGTATTATATGACTAGCACTAGTTATGTAGTTGTTCAAATGAATCGTTCTCTTCTTCACTTCCAGGAGAGTCGTCCTGTTCCTTTTCTCGGCTTTCTGTCTTTATTCGCCTGACTCGCCCATTGTCTCGGCTCGTAATTAACTCGACACGGCGGAACGATAACGAGCACAACCAAGCCAAGTAAAATAAAATAAAGTAGCAAGTCACACAGTCAGCAAGGAGGAGAGAACAGGATGAGCTGATTTCATATAATCTAATATAATATTGCACTTACAATACAATAGAGATACAGAGAGAGAGAATAGATATATTACACACGATATAGCACAATAGAGATAATGTAGCCAGTCACACGTAGCCTGTCCTTTTCTTTGCTCGTACTAGTAGATTAACTACAAGGGAAATACGAGTCTCCGTCTTATTCTTCCTAGTTCTTACCTACGTGTCTCTCTATCTCACGTTCACGGACACAGTAACAGAAAACCTGTGCTCACCCACTATGCTCTATTTATTAAATTCTCTGAAAGAGATCTCTGTATACTCTGTAGTCGTCTTATACTTAGGTAGATGGACGGAGGAGAGTGAAAGAAGGAGTCATGTGATGACTGGAAGGCACAGGGAAAACAATCGAGAATAGACTGTATAAAGGGCCATTGCATTGGTGCCGCGGGACTGAGATCAGATAATCCACATTGCACACAATAGCCAGCTAGTTTCCTCACACAATAGCTTTCTCTTATTTACTATATCATAGGCACAGCCACCCACCCACCGGAGTCTCGCCTGCCTTCCCTGCTCTGATAACTTTTGCTTACTACTTTACCGTCATAATCTCACTCTCTATACCAAACCCATAGGAGACAGCCCAAACCACTCCGCTACTACTTATAATACTTTCGTTACGGCACAAGAATCCGATCCCTCTATTGCTTTCCTAAACAGGTCGTGTATCTCCATCACCCAACAAACCCAGCAGCCACACCAAGGAGACTCTCCTTTTACTTAGAAATACACTCTCAGCTTTCCATCTCATCACATCCATACACTTTTACTCTCTTCACACACTACACTACAGGACCTACTTCAATCTACTACCTAATGTATTGCTAAATCTATGCTTAACTCTTCACATCCCTTGTTACTGTCCCACAAGAAAAATTCACCATTCATCCTCCATAGGCTCATTTCTAACAACAAATCATATTCATTGCTATATAAGACTGTTTAACATCAAAATTCTTGAAGTAGTGGAAAAAATTGAAATTAGTAAAACATCTCTTGAAACAAATGGCATTGGAAATAAGAATTGTTTGTATTGCAAATCTATAGGCTACTGTTAGAAAATAGAGAGTAATGATAACCTCACTTAGTCAGTATTCAGTATGTAATTGCACTGGGTTGGTTAACCTTTATCATTGTGTGGTCGTGCTATGAAAGAGATATCTGTCTCAAGTGTGTATATTCCACGGGAGAAGGATCATTTTCTTTATCGTTTTACCTCGCCAGAGGAACGAAGGCTTATGGAATCGAACACTCTGCACGTTAGTCCGTCCGTCTGTTAGTGATTGCGATAACGCCTGGACGCATTGACTGATTTCGGCTTTTAGTAAATGAAAACATGACTAATAGCAATAGTGACAACATTTTTGTTTTTAAAAAATATAATGAGAACTATTTTCGGGCATGTGTGAAAGGAAAATCAAAATATTTGTAGATCAAAGTCTTTTAAAGAGGTCAGGAATTCATTTTTTTGTCAAAATTTTCAAACTTTTACATAACACCCCGTATTTTGAACAGTTTTCTGTGGCTTATTGAAAAGATACTCAGTATTTGGCTTTTGTTATTTTTGAGAAACTATGAAACGTTACTGCCCGTATCACGAGTCCAAGAACCGGAGGAAAATCAAGAAATCAAAATATCACAAGGAAGTCTGCGGGTAGAATTTTAATTCATAAAATATTCCATGCACATAAGACGGAGATACTTAATCACTCATCGTAAATACCAGCACAGAAAGTAGGCAAATACAAATTTCAAATGCCACGAACGCACTCAGCTAGTAGCCTACGTATTAAATTGGTATCAGCCAAGCATTACATGGAGTACATGTTCACTTACCAGCTGGCTTACCCTGTATATATTATAAAATAGTATTAATGCATAACAATTATTACTCTCAATACAATGCATTTTTAGATTTGATAAAAATTGTGTGCCTATGTGGTAACTTCCCTCGGGCGAGCTTTCTGTTACAGCTTGTCGTTGTGTTGCTATTATTGCTATGCACTATTATTTGCAGAGGAGGAAGTGTATGTGAGTCTGAATTGAGTATGGAGTATAGAGTTACATACGGAAGACAATAGGGATCTATAGTGTGGCTAATGTACCTACGTAGTAGTAGTGAGTTTAATGTCTTTGTCTGGTGTCTAGTCCTCTGCCGGTTGGATCTGAATGGATGTGTTGGGTCTGTGCATTGTATTGTTATGTATGTTATCGTCGTTTACTTTCACTCGCTCTCTGTCTAAGTCTTCCATGACTCTTCTGACATTGCATATTACTTACATACGCTCTATCTATCTATATACATCTTATCTTGAGGGAAGGCTACATATAATATTCAGGTAGCAGTGGAGGGTAACATTATAATCTGTCCCTATGTAAGTAGTACAAGGAAAGTGGAAAAGCAATTCGATACAGGCTTACACAACATTGCCTACGTTAGAAACACTTGAGACAATGTAATACAGACGATGTGCATGTGCTTAATAATAATGCTGGGCCGTGCAGACTTATAGCCCAATCCTAAGTAGTGAACATAAAATACATTCACATTTCCTTTTTTAGTGTCCTGTCCTGTCCCAGGCAAGTATCTGTTTACAGTACCTGCAGGCACATATCCCAACGAGCTCCTCTCAGAATACAAACTGATCTTCAGCCCTAACTCTGATATAATGCTATACAATGCTATTCTGCTACTTCCACCACCTCTACCTTTTCCAATAATCTACTGGCCAGATACACTGGCGTGTGTAACTATACTTATATGAATCTTCCTCACTTCCATTCTAACCAATCTGCCGACCTAATGATAAACTGCAAATAGCATATCCCAGGAAAGACAAAGCAGAAACTAATTTACGCAGCGGGGCATGCACTGATATCTTTCACCGCATATATTTCTTACTGTCAGACCCTTTAATCCCCAAAATGATAATATGATGCCTTACCACATATATTTTACCCGTTCAATGGGAAAACACAGATGCATATTCACAAAACTCTTTCCATACATGCATTTCCAGCATTTTTAATTCTGCAATTACTATAATGTGATACTTACTACTATCTACAAGACATCTCTTTCTTATGGATCATAGTAATCATACCCTTTCATTTAAATAAACGCCCTATGTATGCAATACTTTTTATTGCAGCATATCAGTGTTTGACGAAAGTCAGTTTTGTGATGAGCGCGACATTTGTCTTGGGCATGTTCTTAAAAAATGCAAATTTTTGTGTTATCTTTAGTTATTGGTATTACTCTATAAAGCAACGTTTACTATATGCAAGCAAAACCTAAATAGGTGTAATTATTATAACAATAGTCTTTACAACTTAAGGGGACCTTTACTTAACACAACCTTTTCACCTATGTAGTATTAAAATATTGAAATAGCAAATAGTATAATAATTTCCTTGAATAATGTTCCAGTTAGGAAAACGATATGTTGTGTGTGTGTTTCACGAAGTCGGTAATTC
>JABASH010000711.1:0-34718 GCA_019776445.1 Tomocerus maximus | reverse complement strand
TTCTCTTACGTACGCCGTACGACGTCATCACAGATACAACAACAGTTCAGTGGAAGATTGCTATTAATTCCCAGAAGAGAAAACCCTGATTTCGTAAACTCTGTTTGGCTGTGTTAGAAATAATAGGTATAGTTAATTACTTTCGATATAGTCTATTGTCTTCCATGCCGTAGTTTATCACGGTTATCATGCCACAGCAGCATGTATTGCAAAGCGAATGTGAAAGAGAGAAAACGAGTGGCCATATATTATCTACAACTAGAAGCCTCCAATCAGAAACTTGATGCGTAAGATCGGGTAACAATTTGAAATAAGGCAAGATAAAGAGCCTTGTCATGTCAATTCTATAAGCGTTACTTTCTGTTACTGTTCGGAGGAATGTAAATAGCGGTAGTTAAACAAGGACAGAAAAACGTTGTCAGAACGCAGTCCATTACTCTCACTTTGCAATTTCTCGTATAGTTATGCATATTTTATAAGCACAAACACCTATTTGGTATAAAGATATGTAATATTTGTATTCAGAGCATTGAAACTGTCGAGGACATGTACCTTGTTAAATTGTTGGCCACCAGAGCTGGTGCCAGTAGTGCTACACAGAGTAGTACCTTGCCTTAGAATGTTTGTGTGGGACGGTGCACGATAGCTTGGTACAAATAAAACTAGAAATGCATTGAACCGTTGCAAGCCAAGTTAAATTTAAAGCTTTTCTCCGAGATATTTCATAATTCATTGGCTGACATGGCAGAAACAAACGAAAAGGAAATACTACATACTACATCCCAGCGAATTCTGTAGTAGTAAAATGGTTTAAACAAGCAGTTTCAAGTGCCCGTGATAGTATGTACCTTGTAAAGTAATTTAGAACTGTAGTGACTTGTCTTGCTTGACTCCACGGCACCAGCACCATCGTACTATAAAAACGCTACTCTATACACAATACAATAACGGTGTATATGAGTTTCTACAACAGAGTGACTCACGGCACAGAAATGTTCCGCCTAAGAAAGAGGACAAATCGATAGCTAAAAAACCTGCAGGCGCTTTCTCTTCGGTGTTTCTCTTGAATAATATTTATTTGGTATATCATTCTCCAGAAGACTGTGCACCATAGGAATGGTACAAAGCAGAACCTGTAAATAACTACGTAGATTTCCAAGAGAACTACAAAAGTGAGTACGAAGAGGCACAGCATTGTGCTTCTGGTGTGAGATACGAGAACGAGCAGATTGTACGTGTCTAATATTACTTTACTTTTACTTCAGTTCAGTTCAGCACATTACATTATTTTAGATTCCCTACCAGAGAATGTAGCTCGGAGTTTGAGAGAGAAAACTCAAATCCTAGACTTTGTAAAGTAAAGCAAAGTAGAATAAAAAATTTCTTTATTCTTGCCAACTTTACTTTCTTTACTTAACAAGGTAAGCAGTTCTTTTACTAGCACTACTCCAAAATAAAAAAGACAAGTTGGAAGAACAAATGAAAAACATGACTAGCAAATGCATTAAAATGAAAGAGAAAAGTAGAGTGAGAAATTCATATGGGTAGTTCAGTTGTAATGTAAATACTTACCTAGGTACTTATTATTGCTGAACAATGAAATAAAGTTCTGGATCTGGGAATACAAAAAGGAAGCTCAAGTAGGAATCCACACTTAACGTTTCCACTAGAGAGAGAGTGAAATAGAATAAAAATAATAGACGAACTGTAGAACAATCGTGATTCCCTATATTAATGTAAGTAGCAGTATGGTAGAGTTAGTACAAGTAAAGTTAGTACACAGTAGACACTCGACAAAAAAAAACTGCTGTGTGCTGATGAGTGAGATGAGAGACCAAGAATTGAATCGGCAAGAGTGAGTCTTTCCGGAGTTGTATACTCTAGAAACAATTGCGACGGCACTTCTCAACTGTTATAACTGCCCAACATGCAAAGTTTTATGGTGAACTGGAGTGGAGCTTTGCACATTATATTAGCAAGGATAGGTAGTTGTCATATGAAGTACTGCGGAGTCCCTAAGGTTTGCCTTACTTCTCTGTAGTATATAAAACACTCGAAAAAAATAATAGTGGAAAAGTTGGACAAAGCAGACCCAACGATAAGTAAACTGGTAAAGTGCAGTAGTTAAGTAGCTAACTAAAAGTAAACGTGGAGAGAACTAGGTCGCTAGCTCGCTTTCCCTAACGAAACTACAATTGGAACTTGGAAAATGCAACTTTTGACGTATTTCCCCACATTATTTTGCTTATTGCTGTCGTAACTACCAGCACCAACTCAAATGTTATGTTATGAATCTAGCTGACTAATACTTAGTCCGAGAAGAGAGTGCCAGAGTGGGTAGTACGTCAACGACAACCAAGCCAACACTGGTCTACATTCTACAATTCAAAGTTCTAGCCAGCTATAAATACCATGCACAAAACCAAACCAATGTAATGTAAGTCTAGTTAAACGAGTTAGTTGATTGTGGTGCATTACATAGCGCCTTTCCTTTCTGCATGGATGCCTGCCTCCTAGTCAAACCTATCGATTTACGTATTTTATTATTTGCAACGGGAGTCGTAACAAACTTGGGTTCTTACATTATGCCTCACTCGACTTGATTTGGCATGGTTTGACTCACAAAGGTTGGGTACCTAGCCTAGGCCTACTTAGGTACCCTAGTACATGGATGCTACCTACCTATATGTGTGTGGGCGCCGTAGGCTTGCTAAACCTTCTTAACTTTACTTTCCTATTCACGATTTTACTTGAAAGGCAACCCAAAAAGATATGGGATTGGAATGGAATGCTTCATACAAAATGAGCTTTGTAAGCTTAAGAGAAAGTAGAAGCAAGCAACACTAAATATAGTTAGGTACTTACTTATAACTGCCTATATCTCTCTTATGACTATGTTCGTCTACGTCGTGTCTGTGCATTATTAAGTTGGTAAGTAACTTAAAGGTTTGACGTAAAGGATTAGTAGTAGGCATCTATTACGATTAGTCCCCTATTTCATGTTAGTTAACATGCACAAAAGTTATATGCAATAACACAGGTACTGTGTATAAATTGAGTAGTGCACACGTATGTATGATATCATACTTTTCCGTGTTTTAATAGCAGTATTAGTTGGGATTTTCTATGGCAGTGCAATAGTTCTGGAGAAAGAAACTAAGGGATTGAATGGGATTTCAGTTGGGGCGACCAGTAATTATTTTATTTTAGTACTGCAGAGTGCATGGAAAGAGACAGACGAGGCAGGCAGACACGCAGACCAAAAACAGAATGACTCACAGCACTTTATTTTACCAACGGAGAAAGTACCTACATACTGCTTTCTTATTGCTCCTTCTAGCAAGGAGAAACTACTACATGTTTTCATGCATACGATATTCAACTACATAACATATAGATCGTTCAAGCCGACGCCAGATCATAGCCAGCTTAACGGATCATATAGACTGTAGAATTTCGAATAGAAAGCGGAACAGAGGAGAAAAGAGCAATTCAACTCGACCGAATGAAAGTACCTACATAATAGTACAAATATAAGTGCAAGACGGCTTCAGAACGGAACTCATGTTGAGTCGAACTGTAAAACTGTCTTGGAAAACAGAAAGAGAGTTTTGCCATTTATTACACTGATTAACCCTAATCTCGCCTCTGAATTTGCATTTACATTCCAAAGTTTCTCTTTGCTGTCTCTATCACTTGAACTACTTCTCGGGGAATCGTAATGAATTCAATATAATACAAGTTGTCTTCTTCATAATAGGCTAGCCATAAAATCATTTATGACCATCCTCTAAATTTTGTTGGTTTTCTTGGAATGACAACCCGATGAAAAGAGATTGTGCAATTTAATGTCAACCTCTTCCACTCGGGTGGTTGGATAGAATCATGGAAAACATTTTAAAATGAAAATAAATCAATAGAAAACTTACGTTGATTGGAGCATTATTCATTAAAAAACTCTTGCATTGATATGGTTTGTCTTGTCTCATTCATTGATTAGATTAGTCATACAGTCATACAAACAAGTTTTATTCCAGACACGTGAAAACACGTAGTGTCACTTTGACGCCAGTCCTTTGAATCCCAATTGACAATTCCACTCGAGTCCTACAGATGAATGTAGACCAAGACAGGACAGCGAACAGAACCAGAGTTCCCAAGTGAAATGCAAGTTTTCTCTTTTCTCACCCGGAGTACCGACAGAAAATCTCTTTGTTCTTTTCCCTTAGCAGTTCACTATTAGATTTGATTGATATTGGTTTGACACAGTGCGAGTGTTTGTTGGCAAAGTTTTTTTCTGTTCTGTATCCACTTTCCTTATATGCAGTAGTATTTCCCAATCCAAGAGTTTTCCAAGTTGTTGTATTGGCACTGGTATCTGTATAAGAGAAAAGTCAAGTTTTCACTATTACTAGATTGTGTATTGAAATAGACGTAGGTATGCATTTTGATCAAGGTATATAGCGTAAAAGTATTTACTATCTTTATGACTCAGCAGTGTGCCACAGTAGGTGTACGTTATGTAGCAATGAAATTTTTTTATTCCTCAGTGTGCCATGTAAGAGTATGTATTTCACTGGGAAAAATACAATGTTCTGTCACCAGATAATAAGTTACTGGAGAAAAGTGGTGTGTTTCCACCCTACAATTGAGTCGGATAGAAAAGAAGAGGATAATGCAATTCTTGTTTGGTAGGTAATAAAGACGCTGTCGGGAGACCGGGTCGGACGATAGCTTATAGTCAGGTCAAAACTGGACTCAACAGAATAGAACTGACGTACTCGAATCTACGATCTACGGTTGTAGGAACTAAAACCGAAGTCAGCCAGCAGGAAAGGAAGGCACAGAAACTTGAAGACAGTCTGCCGCAAAGGCAAGGACCGGAAAAAGAGAAGCCGACGGTAAGTTGTGTTTTCTATCCTATTGTGTTGTATTGCAGGATAGACAGTGCAGAACAAGACAAGACACTCAGAAGACTTCGCTAACACCACATATAATGTACTTAACTCTCAAGTCTATAAGAAGATACATACGCACACAATAATCGATATCATAGGTTTTTCCTGGACTTTCATTCTATCGATTTCAGATTTGGTAGACAAGACTTGACTTTACTAACTTACCGGAGTAAAAGTAGTTGCCTCTGTTTAGCCGTTAGTGAATCTAGTAGTAGTCTAGTAAAGTACATTAGATGAAGGTATACTCCGGCTTCCCTCTGATAAGATAAGCTCCATTTGGTCAAACTAACCAAACCACACAGGATTGCACCCCACAACAGTTATAGCCAGCTAATCTGTTTTTCTCGGACCTCTCCAGTAAACAGGACACGACAATGCTCTCAAAACTCACGATGATACAATCAGGAAAATGGTCAATATTTTCTATCTTCCTCTGCACTGGTGCTATTCAACACTTATTGTTTGTTAATGTAAATGTTAATGATGTATTGTGTGTTTTGTTCTTTTCACAGGCCGAAGAAAGACTGAAAAAGTATTGTGAAGTAAACAGCTGATGACAGCTACTGAAAGAAAATACAAAAGTTAGCGCTGAAAATGTTCACTAAATATTTTCTTTGTTTCACTATGAATGTTTGTTTCACTGAAGTCTAGCAGGAGAAAATCGTTTCCCAGTATTTATGCCAATTAGGTGTTGAGTCGTATATACATTTTTTAATTGTTTTGTTTTTCTTTCCAGAAGTTACCGAATCATTGGGAGAATCTAATAATAATGACTCACCCTTCCGATAAACCAGTCAAGACCAGATCAGCTCGAGCAGGCCCAAGAGAAACTGGAAATGCACTGGTACCTACACTTTATCAGCGTATTGTTAGAAGAACCGTGTTGAAAGCAGGTACCTAACACCAAGGAGAAAGAAAGTTGGTTGAACAGCAACTGGACGACAAGGTTCTTTTCAGGAACAGCTACAAGGAAGAATGATTCTTCGAGGTAGAGTTCAAGTCAAGTGAAAGTCGCCCGAAGTTGGGTCTTGCTTGTTCGAGGCTAGAAGAGTATCCTTGCTTTCCTTCCAGTCGCATCGCGGTTCCCAGTTGAATAGCTAGCAGTAGTGTTCGTGTTCAAGTCTAAAATCCAAGTCACGAAACAACATAAAATGCGAAGGCGTCGGTATTCTTCGGTTCGTCTCGGAAAATTATGAATCCCCCATCCTTTCTCTGTCGGCACAGCAGTTACGTTGTATTAGATGTATTTGCTTTCCTTGCTTTCCCTTCTCCATGGACATAGAAAAGCAAAAGCAGCTCCGTAATAGTCATATTAATGTAAGGTAAGACAAACCCGGCAACTTGCTCCTATGCTTTCCATTCTCCCTTTCTCTGCTTTTCTCTCTATAACAAAACATAGGGAAATTTCCAGCGCATGCCTTGCCTCTTTCCCTATCGATTTTCTCCAGTTGCTTCCCACTACTCTAGCACTGTACTATACTACAGTGGGCTTTTATTACGTATACTGACTGTATTATAGGCAGTATATTTAGTATAGGTAGTATATTTAGTATAGGATAGGGAAAGGAATCACATTATAGGAATAGCTACCTTAGTGTGCTTCATGATGTTTCTCCCACTCCATACAAGCACTGCTAAGTCCAGCTTCAGTCACGAAAATGACTAGACTGTATGCACGTTGTGCTGCAAAGACCTAACTGCTAACGTAAGTAGATACGTAGGAACATTATGTATACGTAACAGTAAATTTCTCTACAAAAGTATTAGCTAGCACGTTAAACTGCATTCTTCTTGTAACATATACTATTATGGGATTCTGATGCTATGCAGGCTGACTTTCTAGTGTTTTAACACTTTTAGTGAGCTTAACTTCACTTACGGCATTTTGCAAATATATCACTACTTTGTCATTCATTGTATGCAAATTGCAAAATATCTAGACATGCACCAGGGGTCCATTGGTTTTGCGTTGTTCGTGTTTCTTATGACATCAGTGCTATACTCTATGTAATGACGTATATATTTGTAGTAGACACTAGACAGTCTGGGGAATTGGAATTGTGGTGATAATAAATATGTATTGCAGAATGATGTCGTGACAGAAAATTACTTAAAAGGGTAAACGGAAGGACAGAGAGAGAGATACAGACGAAATAGATGGATGACTGAATCTCCGGATCCTGCAGTTGACTTGAAGAGCCTATTACAGCGTGGCATTCCAAGCACATTAGGTAATAGCTTCCTGGCTAGCTATGGTTTAGATTGCTTTGGATTGGTTTACTTTGGTTCAGCTTAACTTACATTAGCTCTACTTACATTAAGTTAGTGTACCGTAATGTTGGTGTAAGAGATCCTAACCAGCTTTAGTGTTTGCTTTCGTTTTGTGTACCAGGTCCCGATCCTGAACTCACTTCTCCTTTATTTAGTTACGACTACAGAGAAGAGAGCCCTAGCAGTCAAGTATCAAAACAAGATAGTATAAAGGACTACTAGTGCACTGTACACATCTTGGGTAAATATCAGACTGAATAGATAAGTTTCATTTCATCCTACAATGTTATAGTTCGTAAGTACCCGAAAGCGCACACGTAAACACCCGACACCGATAATGCTTACTAAATGTAAGTGCTCACTGCTTGTTTTATGTCCATAAATTTTCACAAATAGATCACAATTCTTTAATTTATCGTCCCTCATATACTCATTCATATTTCTTAGACATAAAACCAACGTCCCTGAAAATTCTTTGGCCTAAAACTAATAATAATAATAACTGCTTAGTAGATCAAATAAGCTTTTTGCAACCTAGTCCTTACGTTTTTACATTTTTTTGAAAACTAAAAACCATTTTAAAAAATTGAAGTATTGTGTTTTAAAAGTCATTTATAAGGATTAGGAATGACAATTTTTCAGAATTGTATCTAGTTGTTGTTCTCGTTAACATCGATGCTGTGTCGGATGTCTTTGCTAGTACTTTCGGAGCGTCCCTCCCACATTGAAAAACGTGAGGAAGGATATGAAACTCATGTATTGAACTGAAGATGAACTTAATACAGATAGCATACTCCTTGGAAGACGTATAAACATATATAGGACAACAAGTCACTCTGTCTGTCTGATCTCATCTGATCCGATCGTCTTTCCAGCTTCTCTTTACTCTTGACTCTCCGGAATCTCCATCTCTCTTCTTTCTTTCTTTCGTTAGGCCAAATCGGATTCCTTCTGGTTAGGTGAGATAGGAAAAGTAAACCGCCGGTGTTTTTCTCCGCCTGGTTCCACTAGGGCAGCATCAAGGCAAACGAAAAACTTTATATCCTGCTTATACTATAAGGAACCAAAAATACCTGCTTACAATTTACTGAGACTTTCCTTGGCCATTCGGTGCCGCTAGTACCGTAGTACGTCAGCCTGCTTACTTATCTATAAAATACGAGGTTGGTTGCCCTGTTGGCCTTACTTGACTTTCCTTGACTCGACTTAGGTTGAATCTCATGTGTGTGAATGGAGTTTACTTGCTAAGTAACTATATGGACTAAGTGACTAAATATAAGCATACTACATCGTATAAGATAGCGTATATACAGTGCAAAGTAAAAATGTATAAGAAGACTAGGTGACGGTTTGGTTGTTGAGAAGACTCGTGCTTGGTACATTACAAATGTATGTATATTCCCTCCTTGCCTCTCCTCGATGTTACTTTTGAGAGTTTTAAGTTGAATTCTTTTTCAGAAGTCACTACAGATTAGAGTGATACGGAAAGGGCAGTAGCCTCTTGGTTGTTGCCTTGCCCAGTCCACTTTCTCCTTGCGTTGCATCTTTCCTCCTGTAGTACTTATCGTTAGTACGTGAAAGCTTGATCTGATTTCTTTCTAGACATTAGAATTTCACACAGCATGGTGTGCTGCTACATATGGTAAAGCTTGGGCTGCGATGTGGTAGTGTGCTATGGCCAGGCGTCTTCTTTTTCTTAGCATACTTTGTCCCGCTCCTTCCTATTCCCGGAGAGAAGAGATGAAAAAGACTAACTATATTAAACTAAGTCGACTAGGACTTTTTGCTTTTGGTTTCGTTTCATTTCGGTCGTAACTAAATTCACTTTCTCATCCTGTTCTATGTCCTGTCCTCTCTAAAATCTACTAGTTCACTACATACGACATACTTGAGGTCGAGAACATTTTGCTGAACAAGCATTTCCTTTTCCCAGACTTTCTTCTCGAGTACTTTACGTACTGCTCTGGAGATAGTGCATGCACAAGTGATACTAGACGACGACCACGGTTACGTTACCATTACTGCTTCACTCCGCTTTTTCGTCCACATATTATGATTGTGATGCTGGTATTGTGCTCTCATGCTATGCCATGCCATGCGAGTCGATGTGATGGGTGTGACGTGATGTTGTGAGTCGGCATTCAGCTCCCTTTCCCATGTCTTGTCAAGTCCTGTCTCCTCTCCTCGTCGCTTTCCTTTACTTACTCTCCTAACTGCATTTTTTGCAGTCTTCCTTTTCAATACGTACTTACCTATCACGACAGCACAGTATGTTCTGCTATAACTCTGCACATATTATGTGGCTTTACTGTATAGTACCTATTATGTACTGCTATTTTATATATGTAGATATAGAAGATAACTTTCTTCATAATCTATGTCTGTGAGACATATATTTGTAGTAGTAGTTATATATAACTTTACTCACTTGCCAACATCCATCCATCCATCTTCACATGGTTAAACTCCAAAGTTAACTCACAAGACAAGTCTGAAAACGAAGAAGAAAGACTACCACTTCTTATGCCTGCCGACGGTCTCCATCAAATTCATGTCTGTTGTCACGAACTTTCGCCTTCGATCGACATGACGAGCACTCCTTTACAGACAGATATGTGTGAAATGTAACTCATAAGTCGTCTGCCTATTCATTTTATATCAGTTCGGATACGAGCTTCCTTAATGTGTTTGTCTACTGCACTAGTGTTTATCTTATGTATACTTTGCTTTTAGTAGCAGTGTAGCCAGTGCTATTTGCAGAGCATCTATACGCAGTGGCTATAGGTACATGTGAACAGTTAAAGATTTCTTTGTATTGGTAGTCTGATCTACCATGTCTATGTTATGTACTCTCTTTCAATGCCTTCATTCTTCTTGGTTTGCCTTTCTGTGCTTTCTTCTGCACAGCGGGAGCTGTCACGGCAAGCCTTTTGAATGGAATATACTACTGCTGGAAGAAATAAGCTCAGCACAGTTTGGTCCACTAACTTTACAAAAAAAGAAATCTAGGGTAAAACATACTATGTACTTTAGTCCGGACTATTAGCTGTTGTCTGCTGTGTACAGAAATACAGTTGCGATTGCCAAATACTTTCACCATGCACAAGATACATGGCCATCAAAACACTCCTAGTATTTTAAGTCCATGACCAGGGCCACGGCAGGACACAAGACGAACGACAGACTCCATATAATTCAATTCTTCTAAAAGGCACAATTTCAGAATAAAGCAAAATACTATCCTTTTATTTACGTTGTGTCGCAATAGACTCACTGAGAACTAACCAGCTGTCCTTTACAGTCTATTGAGTTTCTCCGCCTACCCCTAAAGGCTTTCGCTGCATAAGAAGAGATACAAACTTGACAGTGTACATAAATGACGATCCAAATGTCCCTACTGTTCTAAGTATCTGCAGGCAAGTTTTATACATTTGCTATTGATGATTCTCATTTCCTGTGTATAAAATAGGTACTTTTCTCACAATATGTCATTACATTACTACTATTTCGTATTTCACAGCATTATGTAACTATACGCACAAAATGGAAATTTATTCACAACTCATTTTACATTATTGCTTGGCAGCATGAAAGTAGAGAACATGATTTGTAAAGGCTTTTCCTGCTAGGAAATGAATAAAACTTGCTCCAAACTAGTAGTACCCATACCCCATATTATGTACATACTTCTTGTTCTTTTAATGCACCTTGAACTATACGGAAGATTATTTACAGTACAAGGAAGGATGCTACTTTTTCTAGAATATATATTGGTGGATGTTGATAGTAAAATGGGTGTATCTAGCTATACTAATAGTTCAAAAGGGTAAGACTTGCAGTATATTGGATTCTTAACTCGTGAGACGAATTTTTTGTCTATCTCTTACTCTTTGTGTGGAACAGGATGTTTTTTTATGTCAAGTCGAATCTGCTTTTTCTGCCTCCAGTTCGGTGTCTTGTCTTGTGTTCGATGGTTGCTCTTTTTGAACTTGAAGGTTAATAGATGCGAAAGTTGTTTATAGTATATTCTGTAGTATTCCATTGTGTTTGTGATATCTATAATATCACGTGCACTAATCGGAGCTATCTGTACATTATTGAGTTAAAGCGTTGAAAGGTTTAATATACTTCTAGAATCAATGGTATTGTAGTATATAAGGAGAGTGATGTAATAAATAGTCTCTTGCTGTATGTGCTGTATCCTGGTGGCTTCGCATTTCGTTGGAACCTTTTTTCTATCCATATATCTTTTCCATTTGTGCTTTCGGAAGTTCAATAGATAGATTTCCTTAATATTAACAAAACGATATGTAGCACGTTATATTATTAAATATAGCCTCGTATGTGAGAGGCTCGATTCCCAACTCCACGAAGTGGTACCTACATTATCTACGGGTAGGAAAGTTAGAATTGTGAAATAAGGCCCGGCTTATCTTATAGCATAGTGTATACCAAAGTGGAAAAGAGAGTAGGAAATGTATAGTTTGTATAGCCAGGAAATACTCGTGATGTAATGTCGTGAAATGCAAAGAACTGAGAAATAGGTTAGTTCTCCGCCGGTGGTGTCATGAAGAGAAGGTAAGTAGAAAACGAAGGTGGCTTTCCAAACCAATATCATATAGTGTTTTTCGCCATACGTCTCTTTTGTACATGGAGGACTACAATAAGACTACCTATTGCGTTTGCCTGTGTTGCATTGCTCGGTCTCTGCTACGTTGATAGAGAGTATTGGTCCGGGTATTATTGAGCCTATATGCTCTCATGGCTGGTGACGTGAAGTAATGTTTTCTATAATGTAATCGAATGTGGCATTCTTGGAATTTTATAGCTTGGCCATCTTTTTCCATGCCACACTATTCAAGGATGCGCTTTTTCTGAACAGTAGAAATAGAGGATTAGGCGGACCAGGCGGGCAGCAGGCTATGAATCTACATCCGTCCGTGCGATGCAATGCATAATGGAAACTATGCCGAATCCCAATACTCGTAGATTTTTCGTGTACGAATAAGTAGATGTGAAATGGTGAGCTGACTTAAGCTCGTTATATCAATTTCTGCAAGCATCATCCTCCAAAATAGTACAAATGAAATGACTTGACATTACACATATACAAATACATACGGCTACATCGAGAGGATGGCAAAAAGGAGCTAAGCTGCTTACTTATTTATGTATATGGTGTGTATGCCAATAACACGGGAAATTCCTGTGAGTATTTTACAAGTTCTTATTATTAGATGGGAGTGTAGACTAGTGCAAGATCTTGTTGGAGACAGGAGATGATACTTTCCTAGGATTTTATAGGTAGCAACTTACACGGCCGTATAAAAGATGTAATGTCTGGAAAGGATGGATGTTACTTTCTCTGTACATCGTGGAGAAGGCTGCAAGGGAAGGAAATGACGTAGATCACATGGGGAAAGGAAACAGAATAGCTGACTGACTTGTTGGAGCATTACTTGACTTTTTGGCTTATGACTTGACTCGGAATGTTTTCCGTACTTTTCCCTCCCCTAGATAAACCTAATGGCTAATTTTACGTTATAGTGGCACAGTGTCGAGCATTTGTCGCTGTAATAGCACTTTTTATGGGACCCATCCTAGATGACGTGACTCATTGTCCCGTTGTAAACCTGACCTTTGGCATTCCTAAGAATGTGGATTGTGTCAGTTATTGGTCGAGTGCACGAGAATTGGCCACTTCTCGCTGGCACTTGTTTTTACCACGCTAGTGCAGTCATTCTAATTTGCAGGATAATAATTATATTATGCACAAACTAAATTTCTGTTTAAAACTGTTTATAGTATTTGCTCCAAGGTTTATGTTGCTGTAAAATTGGGCAGTTTAAAGCTAAACTGTACTAGTGTAAGCAAATATTAGGGGATTCAAAATGTATGCTTCAATTGACGGCTCCTTTTGAATATATTATAATCATGTGAGTTTTAGTTTACTGGTAAACATGCATTGGGGATGTAAGCTAGAACTTTTTGCTGGCAATGAGAATGCAAACATTTCGTCATATTCACGGAATATAGCATAAACAATGCAGGCTCCTGCTGTTCCTGTGTGATAAATTACGACCCAAAAGGCTGCTTATTACCCAATGTTTGTGCAGAGCTGACACGCAAAATATTTTATCACTAATTAAGTAACCACAGTCAAGAGATAAGCATCCATCCTATTATAAAGGCAAACACAATTTCTTAGCCGAATGATTTGTCCCACAGAGCTTCTGCGGTTTCTGCTTTCTCCCAATATTTACATTTATTTTCACAGCGGTGAGCCTGAGGCACACACGAAAATGAAATAATTACATTCAGAACGCCCAAAACGCAGACCTTAAATAATGAAGCCCAGATGCAAAGCAACTATAGTAGGTAGCTAATTAATGCAATCATGAAACTTGTGCTTATCGTTACTTAGTTTCCCTAGAATACTATTCTAGTTAGAGTTTACCATTCTGTTGCACCATACCAACATACACGTACAAGCTTTTAACTGATGATGAGAATCAACAGCAGCAACGCAATAGTTTTTGAAACATTTACAAACTATTCACCCACAAGGACAACCACATGTAACGCAAAGTTTATCCTGGCGTCTCAACTCTTAAATGAAGGAACGCTGCTGGATTAAAGAGTCTTTATTGCCTAAGACAGTGTAATTTACCTAATTTGCCGTCGGGTGTGTGCATTTGAAAGCATATTCGATATAAGTATATGGAAGTATACGAGAATTTTCTAAAAATTGAAATATTAAGACTAATAGTAGTAGAGGAGATATACATAATGATCTTATTATGTGAATAGAACAGAGGCAACCGACAATTTGTAGAGAAGTAAGGTATCCTTTATTGTTAATAGGTATCAAAAATATCCCGCTTGCAAGATTTACTCAGCCTTACTAGAAACAGGATAGCGAAGACCATGGGAGCTGGCTAGAGAGAGCAAACAAACTAAAGTAAACTTAATTACGAGCAGTTTGCTTCTCGGTTGATTTGGGTCAGCTTTAATGAAACATCTATAAGTAGTATAACTTAGGTAGGGATCTATATTTATAGCCATTTATTATACAGATATTTATATACATCTTTACGTTTCCTTACTAAACCGATTTGCTACGTATAATAGGGTTCGCTTTCTACATTTATTTGTTTCATGCAGCTTGTATGTAGCTATAGTAGAACAAATTCAATACAGCCACTGCTACAAATAACAAGCATGACATGACATGGCATGGCACAGATGTGCAAGAGATAACGTTAAGGAGAAGTAAAGCAACTAATGCAACTGTACTGCTTGAACATATACTTATACTGGGCACAATTAATAGACGTCAGACTGTATAACTTTTGCTAGTGTGCTATTTTGATAGGAAATATAAGTAAATCTACAACTGCAGCCATGCAGCAAAGCTATTAGGTATAATGAACCTTAACTCCCGAACAACTTTCCGCAACTTTCTCGCCTTCCCTAGCTTATTGTTAGCTTAGGCTTTCTTTCGTTGTGCATTTATTACTTTCTCTTTTACTGACATCCTGTCCTGCTCTGTTATTCTTGTATCTTTATGTATTTAGATAAGACAGAGTAAAAGTAAGTTACTAAGCCATGACCTGTCTTTCAATTTAATGCAGTAGCATATTCGTGCTTGGCTCTATTTTGTCACTGCCCTATTTATATTCCAGGCAGCTATATCTTTAGTATACATCTGTGCGCTAATATAGAAATTTGTTCTGTGCAATGAAAGTTATTTTCTCTGGTATGTATGGTACAACATTCAAGTCCCAGACTACGGCCGATAGTGGCAGACAAGGAAATGAAACTGGCGTCATAATTAAATTGGAACATAACACGTTCAATCTTTCATTTAATGGAATATTATGTCGTAGAGTGACGAAAAGTGCCAAGAGCCAGCCAGTTTAATGAAAAGGCATAAATTGTGGAAATAAAATGAGGAATGGAGAAACTATTTGTATTGTACTAAATTGTACTCTGTCCGTTTCCCACTTGATAATTGTAGCATTGCTTATATACACAGTGCAGTTAGATAGAAAATTTTGTTGGAAGAGAAAAGTGAGTAAACGAACAAGGAAGTACGGTAGCTGAACTAATAGAGCACGGTTGCAGTGTGACGGGAAAGTGTAAGGAAGTGGTGAGCAGACTTGAATCGGTTTGAAAATATAAAAGGAGGGCAATGTAGAGTGGAGAGGAAATAAGGCAGGGGACAGGAAAGCAAGCTCGCTCTACTGCTAGAAAAGCTTTCGACTACCATAACATAAAACTAATTGAGTTATTTCATCCAATATCCATTACATTACATTAGATTCAAGAGCTACTATACCTAGGGAAGTGTAGTAGTAGTGGGAAGAGTGGCTGCAGACTGGGACACGACAGAAACAATACAAACGAACCACAGAGAGAGAGTCGGAGAGCAGTTACCTAAGTTGGGTTTGGATTTGCCTGTCTCGTATACTTTAACCTGGACTTGACTCGTCTTTAATGTACTTGTTTAATGGACATTGGACATGGTAGTCCGTGGCCAAGAAGAAGCTCGACGATGGTTTTCTCTCTGAAAATCATCCACCCTTCCTCCAGTATATCTTTTAACTTTGCAGTAATCGATTTTCTGTATTTTTCTCATTTCTCTTCTCATTCTCTACAGACTAACTCCACAGGATGCTGAGATGGCTATGTAGAAAAAGAATATTGCGGAGTTATCTTGTCTTGTCATAGTGTGTCGAGACCATTGCACCGGCCTAATATTGCCCATGAAGCTAAAGCAGTTAGTATCCTGTCAAGCCAAGTCAAGGCACTTGCTTACTTAGGTACTTCCTTTTACTTGTACGTAGTTCTTGTAAGTAGTTTTGCTAGGAGTGCTGCTGTGGCAATCAAAAGGGTGCATGACAGAGCAACCACTATTACATTCCTCCGTGGACTAGAAAGCTACTTTCTTGGCTGTGCACCGTGGGTAGTATATTTTTATCTGCCTAACGGGTTTGAATTGGGAAAGAAAGTAAGTCAAACGCTGGAGTCAGCTTGAATTGAATGTAATGTATGTAAGCAGTTCATAGAGACTATGTAGATGCTAGTAGGCACTATCCAATTCAGCAATAAGGATCTACTAAAGGAAAGAATAGGTGAATTTCTTGTCGAGTGATTCTATGATGTTGATACATTAAGAGCCCACCTCTTTCGTGTTGTTTGGATGGAGACTAGATATAGGACAATCCTGTGGTGCCTATATAAGTGCACCCTTATAGTACCTATAGAGACTTTATAGGGGACGTTAGAAGGTTTGGTAACACAACGTAACATAAGTATGCGAAATAAAAGGAAACGAACCGATTTGAGAATCGCAATTTCCCAACATCAATTTGAGTCGAGTTGAATTGAATATGGCACATGTAGCGTTACAACTTTACAGATAGACTCTCACACTTGTGCTGCATTACTTACGTTACATTACATTACAGTTACTACGAGTCATGACCCGAACACAGGTTATCGTCATGGACTCTCTTTCTCCCTTCCTCTTAGTCGCTGCGGCGTGGTGTGACTGTTCTCGGGTGAAAGTCTTATTCCTAAGATGGAAAGTATAGACAAGTCTGATTCTAAGCTAAAGCAAGCAGGACAACTTCATTTCATCTCATTTTAGGCTTTCACTTCACCGCGCGCTAAATCTTTAATGGGCTCTATTTACTGGTCTGGCTTGGATCGAAATCATATTGGTGAGGCATTGCCTGGAGTAGTTTACTTATTGTTAGTTAGCTAGCTCGGTTTATAGGGTCTAACTTGCTCTGGCGCCTGATTCCATTCCATCTACCCAACTATTTGCTTTTAGTATGCATGGCTGTACAATGTTGTCCTATTCACCAGTCTGTGCAGCCGAGCACCATAGGACACAGCAAAGCAAAGCAGAGCTCACTCTTTTCTTTTGTCAATTTTGCGGCATCGTAAATAGGTATACATGTCTATCTACCTCTCACGTAAGTACGTATTACAGTCCACAAATATTGAAAGGGAAATGTTCAATCACTTGCCTGTGGAAACACACTGGAATTTTTCACTCTGCTTATTGATAGTTAGCAATAACAAGTGCCTACTCTACTATGCTACTATCTTCTGTCTCAGTGTGTCTCAGTTGTATTTCTGTTCTATATGTACCAATAGTAGATAGCATTTATTCAGACAACGATTCCCAGAAAGAAAGTTTGATACCAAATGGAATAAGCGAGTGACTAAACTGATAAGGAATTTCAGAATGGATGAATTAGGCTAATGGCAATGGTGGTACCATGGGCTTAGTATGTTAGGGTGATTGTGTCAAAACGGAAATGGCGAATATGCAAACAATAGCAGGCGAAGGCAAATATTGAGAAAACGAATGTCGTTTTGGATGAACGTGATAAAATATTATTGATTTATGTATTTTACGGCTACCAACCAGTTCGGAGCTAATTAATTGTGCTGGGAATTGGGAGTAGAGCCATGAAAGTCCTTAAGTAATTTCACATTTTATTACTTGTAATCTTCTTTTAGTCGTTTACTTCGTTTGGAAATTCGCCCTTTCCGTTTCGACGTAATCGCTTACTGAGTCACCAATACATGAGTAATTTGGCAGAGTTTGAGTAGGGAAATAATTTGGGTAATCACACCTATCGGTATCTATTTAGGTTTTGCATGCAAAGAAATGTGGGTGAAATTTCTGTGTAAAGTGCTTTAGAATGTTATGAGCTTGTTTTGAGTTTTGCATAGCGTTTTACCTTGCAGGCAATCATTCCATTTCCAGTCTTCGGCTCTTCTTTCTGTGAGGATGGTGACAATATGGATAATGGAGGTGGCTTGTTCGGTATAGCTTTAGTCATATTGTCAACTGCCATTACTTTGATACTATACTTGTGGAGATAAGGATGCTATTTAGCTTATTTAGGCTATATAGGTTTCTTTGTTGAATGGTTGGATGCTCAAATTGCTTCGGTGCTATTGTGAGTAATGCTATGTGTTAATTTAGTCATGTTACGGTGCGCAGCGTTGCGTTACATTACATTTCGTCTCCTGGGATGTACAAACGAGTTTCGGAATTTCACTTGCAAACTTGCTACGGAAAATAGACATGCGAGCCATGCCTAAAGGAAGTCAACGCAAGTAACTTATTCGGAGAATGGGATTACACGTGCGTTAGCCATTTCAATGCTAACTCCATTCTAAAGGTATCGGTACATGGAAATTCGGTATTCAGGCAGCTCTTGGTTTGGCTTGATTTGAAATTTAATTACTGCATTTAAGCATAGTGCGCTGCTATGTTTGTGGCCAAGTGGAGAGAATCCATTTGGTTAATTATTGGCATTTGGGTTAGGTTGGAGCATCATTGAATTCAATCCAGGCTCTGCTCAACATGAGATCGCCAGAAGTTTTAGCTAGTTGGCCAAAGTGTTAGGGATCAATTTCAACTCTGTTTAATTTCCAACTCATTACAACTTTTGCAAACGAAGGTCTTGTCTATCACTCTCTCTTGGCTCACAACATAAATATTAATAAAGTTTTCTGCCTTCTCATTAGAAAATCATTGTACTTACAACAGCGGGAAGGAAAACTTCGGGAAACTGACATAAGATAGAAGACATGCTCTTAGATATATTATGCTAATTAAAAATACCATTATACAAGTAGGAAATAACCCCAAGTTTACCAATGTCTTTACTACAAAGAGTAGGGTGCTACAAATTACATGCGAGCTATAAGTCAATTAACTTTCAAGACTTGAAGTTGTGGTGTTGACTTCCGGTTTAGGAGTAGACTTTTCTGAGACACGGAATTGCAACAAGACTATAATGTAAGTTATGATCACGCTGGAAATCTTTAAGATAACACACGAGTAGTTACAAGACACAAATAATTATAGTGATGAGATCTCAAATTGACTATCAACATATAAATAACTATATTAGCAAATGTTCATTGTTAAGTGTTAATGGTACTTACGGATGTAAGATTTTGTCTATTAACATAAAAGAATCCAACAGCACTCAAACGGAAAGGAACTGTCGAGGCCACAGTCAAGAATCGTTTAAACTAAAAATAGTATCAGGCTTACTTAGAAATAGCATTTTCAATAAGTTTTAGTGATTATGGGATTGAGTGTAGTGTGAAGTACCTTATTGCACAGGTATAATATGTAATCTAAGCATTATGTTTTTAGATAATTAATCTTAGCACGAACACCTATGCTACCTGAGTAAGCGATTCTTTAAATGCTTTTGCTACTATAGACGATTCAGGAAATGAATTAGATAACCAATAAAATAAAGTATCTAAATGCATAAAAATGAATGATTACTTACTAGTATGCAGAAATGCATTCTCCTCGGTCCTATGTAAGGACCGAAGCAACGCAGATCATATTTTATTAGTGGCTCAGTCTAGGGCATATACCAGACACAATAGGTACCAAAGACTTTGACTTTCATTTGGTTTCACGTTTTGCATTGTTACATTACGGCTGAATTCAATTAACTTCAAGGTTTTCTTTCATTCGTTATGTTTTATCACTGCGGCTTGACATGCAGACTCGATAAAACGAAATCCGACATCCTTATAGGAACCAGTAACACTTACCATTTTATTATTCTGCTGCTTTCGTACTCTCGTCTCGTAACTTTAATAGATTTTTGTTTTGCCCTGCCACACTATATTATTTATATGCAGGAGAACCTGGGCAGCTATAGCTGATGGTGTTAATAAAATAAAAGAGGACACATAAAAACTGTCCAATGCTGTAATGATTCCCATCTCCATAAAAAATTCCATTAGTTAGCATTACATGATGAATGCGCCGTTTGTGTGTGACTGACTACACAAGTTCTATGAAACTTACTAAAATGGTGATTAGATAAAATTAGATCCCTCATTGTTATATTTGTGGGTATATGTGAGTCAGCCCCATGTAAACCCTTATGACTTGTAATAACAGCTAATGTTGTGAACATGTAATTAACAATGTCCGTTTTTTCCGTTTCAGCACCAAAATTAGTTGTGTAATAAATTGAAATGCTTACTATAGTCATAAACCAAATTCAAACTGTGTCTAATCAAAGCAAAAAAGAAGGCCATTTGAATCTGTCAGCAACTCTGGTTTAAAATTAATTAACATGTGCTAGAATTACTAATATAGCAGAACTAATGTACCTGCAATTAATCTTTTGCCAAACTTGACGGAAGGTTTCATGTTTACTGCCTATATATTTATCATTGGTTATGTCCTAATTATTTTAACAATGGCTATGGCTACTTCAAACTTGTCATGGCTTAATTACATAGGAATAATAAGCCGACATGATTATAGACTTATTAAAAAACCAACAAGGTTTACTGTCCTGCTAGACTCTTAAAATGACACAATTAAGCACTACCTTGAATCTTAAAAGCTATTTAAAGATGTACAAGTGCTAAATTTTAAACGATTGCATTAATTCGTAGTACCTGTCTATTGGAATATCAAAATTGGCAAGTTACCTGTTTCTTTTCATCGTCAAAAAAATTGTTCTGTTGGTTTATCCTCATTAGAATTCGTAATAGACGATTATATCTGTTCTCAAAAGCATCCCCCGAATTAGCAAGACTGTAAATTCGACTTAGTCCTATCACAATCACTACGATGAGAATGTAGTAGATGTATTCGTGCTCAAACATCGGGTGGTCCCAACTGGTAGAGAAATAGATCATACAAACTGATGATATTATATGACAACTGTATAGTATTATAAAGTAATTTCCAATATAATTCTCGAAACGGAAAAATAAATCGTGAAAATCCATGTATTGCTTGGATATTGCGTGCCAAGACTTAGAACTGAATTCAGGAGTTGTATTTGGTGTTTGTAATGGATTCCTTAGAAAGATCGATGTGTCCGTGTTCCATGCAAATTTACTCGGGTTGTATGCATTATCTGTGTGCCCAAAAATGCCCTTCCTTTCCCTTTCTTTCAGCAGACTCTGATCTTCTAGTAACTTGCTTGAGTGAGATGAAGAAATTGATTTTCCTTCTACAGTCCCAATAAGATTTTCCAGTCGGTGAATCATGACAGAGGACAAGTAGTGAATTTGTGCATAAAGGAAACTGGCAGGCAATTCAACGACAAAATATGCTGCAGTGAAATAGGCCATCACTAAAAATATGTTGCTTGACCTTACGAAAAATATGACGATTGATATATTATTCGAATTCTTTGAGAAAACTGTTGTATACATAAGCACATTTGGAGCGATAACCATTATCAAACCGTGGAACAGCGCAATAATAAATGTCTTGTTAAGAATTTTTGTCTTGGTAGTGAAGTACATATCGTCGTACACGTCTATAAATTTTAAAAGAGATACGAATTTTCCGGAACGGTTAATTAAAATAGCTTGGCAGATCAATCCAAACGAAAATGCCGTGCCGAAACCCACACCTTGTGCTAAACGGTCTGTTGTCGACACTGAGAAACTGGCGGTTTGTTCTAATGCTAACATTACCAATGATGATTGCAGCACAACTATATTCTTGACAAATAGTAGAATCCAACTATGAAACATAATTTCATTTAAGAATAGCCCGCTTAATACTTGTAAAAGTAGATATCGGTATATTTAAAATGACTTACGAAAATATGTAGATAAATGAACAACGCTTGTAAACTAATGATCCAGCATTTACAGAGCTTATAGCGTTATTAATCGGGCATGTTCCAACAATCAAGGCAATAATTACAAAATATTTTAGTTGAATGTAACACGAATTACTAGTCATCTTCAAAAGGAACTAGATTTTGTTATTTTATGGGATTAAGATTCCTGAATTTATTATTCCCTGTGAAATAATTATTGTGTTAACATGAATATAATAGATGAATTTTCCAATTGTGGCATACTGTACGAGCAATTAGTATTTAATAAGTGTAGAAACTAAAATTTTATCTAAATGTTCTTTCCTACCTTTGTAATTTATTGATTCTTTAAGCCGTGAAGTGGTCATGCAGAAATAGGGATGTACTGACTGGTTAGCTTACTTGACAAGCATTTAAGTGATTATCTTCCATTAATGTTGACCTGCAGAATGCATTAAAACCCAAACAAAGAAAAGACGACATTTTCTCTGTACCACGCACTTAAGCCATTTAGTTCTCTGTATTTTGACATGAATTTTTAATAGCTTAAAAGCGCATTACTTCATTGTGTGTAGATTACTGTAAAGGATTGTATGAAGGAGAATTCGGCTATGAAATTTCCAACTGTTTTCTCTTTGGGTGGGAATGCTTTAATATGTCGCTTTGACAAATGCAGCGTATTAGTAGCAAATCTAGCGAAGTGGCAGATACTTATGTTGTTTGTTTTCCAGGAATTTTTCTGTCCCATTAATTTCACTAGTGGAAAATATCATTAATCATATACCATTAGTTAGGAACCAGTGTTTATTCAGGCTTCAAACAATTTAGCGCAATTCAAATTAGACACTCATAACTTGTAAGAAATTAAATACTAGAGAAATGCAATATTTCTTTGTGGAAATTCTTTTATTCGTAATGTACCAACTTATAATCTTAAGTGATTGAGCAGCAGAATAGGAACTAATTGATTTTTTCCAAATTCCGTTTAGAGTATTATTGATTGCAATCCTATCAATATTAATTGCGTTTAGGAATTCGATAATAAACCTTAACCACTTTTATTTGGGGAATAATATTGGTATACCTACTACAACTAAAAAGAAACAAGTACCTATCCTTAAAAATGTTTCAGTAAACAGTAACTAAAGCTATAGTATGCTATACCAGCAGCTAAATATTCTATAATATTATTCAGACACAGGTATGCTAACACAACAAGCGGCGAACATATCATCTAAAAGATGTAATTGTTATTCCAAAATGTGGCATTCTGGAATAACATTTCTTTACTACGTGCATAAGAAATCTTTAAAAATAAATACTAGGTTCCTTGCTTAATACCATTACTTGGTACTAATATCTATGGATAGCTTGTGGTACTATGGAGGAAAATGTATCTCAAATTGATAAATTATCTGTAAACATAAAAGACCCAAAGGGTTGACAGTGGCATTCATGAAACACTTCCATCTATTCGCCCCAAGACACTTAAGATAATAAAGTGTGAATGTGTTTAGGGGATAGTCATTCAAGTCAAGAGTGAATATAAGTCAATTTACTTAACTATACTAAATCAGTTAATCAGAAAATACGCGTGCTATACATATATTGTATATTAAGGATATTTTCTTAAGACTACGTAAACATTTTGGGACATTATTTTATCTGGACTCTTTGAAAAGCCTCAACCATTTGAAGTTGGCGTATGGTATAGTAGTGCCTTAATAAAATGTGAGAAATGAGTATTGCGTCGTTGACTCAGAATTGGTTTTATTAAAGCGGAGACATTTAAAGAGAAGGAAAGCGATAAGTCAACTTACCGAATTTAAATGGTTACATCAAAAGCAATTTTCTGCAACAGAATTTATAACTAGCGATAAGTGAGGTGACAGATTAACAAAGCCTGCTCCGCCAGTCAGTCAGTCCTTCAGATACATACACTGCAAATACCAAGTAGCTAATATGCATATTCCCAAACCGTTCAAAATGGGTCAGTGAGCTAACTCAAGCTAAACCGAGTCAACTGACTCAATCTAATTCAGTAAGCTGAAGCCCAACCAAGAGCAAATATGCAATTCGAGTCAAGAGCAGGGAGCATGATTAGCTAGGTATACTTTGGCTATAATATCTGAATATAAGATCAAAGACTATCGGATTTAGTAACTTTATGCAGTGAGCTATAAGGATTGTAGGTAATGTGACTTGCCAAGGCCAATTTCCTTTTGACATTTGACGGGGAGCTTGCATTTTATGGAAAATTATCTGACGTTTTCAATCCACTTAATTTGACTTTAACTCAGTAAAAAGCATCTATATAATGTTATGACTTCGTGTGCCTATTTTTGTTAACCTAGATCGTCGAAAACTCAGTAGACCCCGAACATTAAGTAATATTGATAGTTCTTATTTGCTGTACCGTTGTACAACGGAGTAGAATAAAAACAGCTCAAAGTATTCTGAAAAGTTGACTGAAAGGGGAAACTGAATTAAAGGCGAAACAGGTCTTTTTATATTGTAATGCTATAGGTTGCAAAATAATGGTATACAGTATACTTATTTATTTATATCCCCCAAGGGACTAGGACACTAATGCTCAGAAAGCAATAGTAGTGTTAACTGGTTGTCTCGTTGTAGATTATGAATGGTATATTGATACCATTATTGTTGCTTCTGTTTCTGCCGCTGTATAATGTACTGTTTACAATGTACATAAAGTCAAAATAGTGACTAGCTACTGCATTAAATAGAAAAATTATGATACTTTGTAATTCGTAATCACATAAACTCTGGAGAATATGAGACTACCAAAATATTAGGTTGCAGGTACACAAAGATAATGAAGGTAATAAGTGTCAGCTACTGCAGTTCCTACTTGCACAATATTAGATTCTATAGCAGCTCTTGTAAATGAACATTATGAATACTACTCGAGTTTTATCTGTTGTGCATTTAGTGAGCAATATAGAATATTTATTAACCAAAGTCTTTTTCATCTGATGGGCAATTCAAGTTAATTTTATGGCCAACTCAATTCTTTCATGTTCAGCTACACCAATTTGTTCTTTAGGCCAAATGATGTCAAGGTATTAATAATAGAAAATTCATATGCATATTCATATCTATTACAACTGAATTTACATACACCGTAGTATAATGTGGTAACCTATGGATGAAACGAGCAAATATGGCTTTTGTGTCCATTTAGTAACTATGCTTTTATACATGTCATATACTTGAACCATACATGCTAGTAGCTAATAGTCTCTTGCAAATTGCAATCCCTCTGTCAAATAAAACCTACTTACTATACAAACTATCAAATAGGAAAAATGTCTTTTATTGTTTGGCTAAAAATTAGTAGTTTGTAATATTCATTACTCAATTTGAGAATTTTAGTCCGACAAAATTAGTAAATAAGACGCAGATAGGTGTACCTATACACTTTAACAGTTTCTACTTAGTTTCATTTTTATTTGCAATGAAAATTAATAAGTGACTGACTAAGGTTATTTTTCTTTATCATTGACCTGCAGTTTATAATCTTCAATAATAAATACATAACACAAGTAGTGGTCGTGATAGTTCAATGATGATTATGTAAGGTGTGTTTGCAGAATTTCGTAAGAGGAGTAAGCTTTACCCTGCTCTCTAGAACTCATGGGTTTTAATGAACCACTTTATATCAACTAATACTCATATACATAATAAGTATTTACAGTGCCTTGACATGACAAAATTATAAAAGGTTCACCCTGTCTGTCTCAATAATCACAAAGTTGTTTTCCTACCGTGCAGTACTCACCGTCTGTAGAAGGAACACATAACAATGCGTAAAGTCCCGAATATTTTTAGTGTATTTCTTATGTGATCATTTGCATCATTAATATAATCCTATTAGTAATAAGTACATTGGGACATTATATATGTACTTAGTACTTACAGTAACTCAATTTGATCCTTACCCTTTATATCACTAATACAGTATGATTAGCAGATTATTATAATTCATGAATTATGAATAGATATTTTTGTTAGTAAATATTTTTCAATGTTGCGTTGCAAGCGTTATATGGACGTAGCTGTGGTATTATATAAGTAAATAGTTACCGTGTGCCATTGTAGGTCATTGCTAGACAAACTCTAAATTGCTAACTACCGTATCATTGGGTAATAAAGCTGAAATAGTTCAGTGTGTGCATTTACCAACGATACTAATAAGCTTACATATGCTTGCGTTTAATAGATTATAGTTACATAAATATGTCTTTGGGGAGACATGGAAATATAATATAAGAGGCATAAATAGAAAGGTCAGAGAATTGTGCATGTACTCTTTGTAATCACGATGCATATCTGATTTTGTGTTGAATTTGCATATAAAACTTGGGATTCTTTTAGCCATATATGCTATAAGTATTAAACAGCAGTTTTAGGGGATTTGTGAATCTTTTTTTCATTTTGTGACCAAAAAATTAGAATGTTAATTCAGTATTTTATCACCAATTGTAGGTACTGCAGGCTTATCAGTCACTTTCAAATGATCTAAATTCCAAATCACGCATTTTAGAATTCCCCTAATCCATTGACATGGGCATTGATGTACTTAGTTTCGTCATCGTTCACACCATTCACATTATGATGCTCGTATGTTATCTCTTTACGTATGGTTTGATTAGCTAAAAGCCAGAATTTCGTTGACAGTAAATATTAAAAATGAAAGTGGGTTTACATTAAAACACACATTTATTGAGCGATAAGTGATAAGCCGAGATTACGGGACGAATCAGGTCAATGTATTACCTAATTTTACTTACCGAGAACGTATTTGCGTATGCACGCAAGAATTTAGCAAATAATAACACTTCTTGCAACTTTATCTGTGTACATAACCTACGCTACTTATTTATAATCAAAAGTATGCAGGTGATGATGCAAAACATAACCTTCCTCTAAATTAGAAAAATAGTCTGTGTATACCGTGCCATACCATATATCCTTCTGCCATGTAGATGTGCAAGTGTCATTTACAACGCTATTGCAAATTAGGCATGTAACGTAAATGTCCAATGGTTATATGAAATTACGCGCACAGATTATTTATATTTATTTACATTTTTAGGTTTTAACCAAACACGTTCAAAATGACATTAATAGAACGGTTCCCCTAAACATTTAGCACTTACAATTAAATATGGATTCATGCAAATGATTCATAATATATCTGTGAATTCAGACTCGCTGTTTTCCTTGAATTTTCGTCACTATACGGAATGTATTCAGTGTCACAGCTTAACTCTTAAACGTGATTTCAGTTTCTTTGCTATGTCACCCCCCGCCGATCTTCATTTTCATCAATTTTCATTTTTTGACGGAAAGGAACATTTCTATTTCAATGCTCGATCTTTCACAGTGCTCCTGAACAATATAGCACCACACAGTGTGACTTCTATCTTTTATTCAATGTTCAATGTCCATGATGCTGTGTGTATTCAATTGATTTTAGTTAGGAGTCTCAGGAGTGAGGAATGGCTGAGAGTTGAGATTTGAGACGAAACTTATATATCTTGCTTATCTTATACCCTCGCAGTCTACTTTGATCTTTATATCCGTTAGTTTGCGTTTTATTTTGCGTACGAATAGGTTTCTTGAAAGTGCCTAAATGTCTACATCGCGTTAAAACACATTTGGATTTATATACTCTCAGTACAATATAAATAGCAAAAAATGATGGCAATGAATTGAAATAAATTGTGCCTTTACCAATACATGATGAGAGTGTTTTATCTTGTGTTTTGGTATAAGTGGTGCACTGGCACACTTGGCTTGCAGTCCCATTATTCTGTAATTTGATCATTTATACTCCAACTATGGAATGGGGCATCTAGGCGCTCCAACGAAAGTCTTTGAAACTAACCATGCTCATCTTATATAGTATTATTAGACATAAATGTTACCTACTACTTTTAATATACAATCGCCAGGACCATCAATTTTTAGATAATACTACATTACTGTACATATTTGCTATTGAGAAAGTTTTAAATTCTACTTGCTATTAGTTATACATCTATCAATTGGTCTAAATGTAGGTTTAGATAATTTCGCCCTTTACATTTGTAATGGTTTTTGATATTGGCCGCTATTGTATAAAGGGCCAAGTAAAGCTAATTTGTATGTTATACTACATAAACCTACTTAATTTTTATTGATACTAAATAGTATTCTCGCTCGTGACCTTGTAGTTTCTTTGCTTTCTCTGAATTATGGGTTTGATAAATGTAAATATAAACTGTAAACAGCAATATTTTGCATAGTTTGCTAATAAATATTGACTTTATGCAAGCAAACTGTTTATTCAGTAGCTCCTTGAAAGAATCACAGACCGAAAGTTGATATACCTATTATGAATCTGTATCAGTATAAATACACATAAGTATATCTTCTTGCACTACTATTGTTGACTATTGGATGGGTAAACAAAACTTACCAAGTAGTCTAAATCGATTATTTCGTAGTAAATAATAACATTACTTTCATCTTCGCAAAAATATATTGTGCACTCTAAAAGGAATTTACTAGGTATACAGTGCAGTGCACTTTAACCTCCAGCTATGCATGTTTAAAGCATTTTCATTACCTACCCCTTCAAGCAAATCGGTCTAGCAGGTATTAGATGACTATGGTCAGACTATGTCTGACTCACATACAAGCATCCGCCTCTTACGTACTTATATAGAAACGACAAGCTAATAAATAGAATTCATCCTATAAAGTGGTACCAAGGTACTTGTACCAGCCTATATCTAATATGAAAAAGATGTGTATTGTTCCGAGCTTGGGACAAAGGCTGCAGTGTACCTAATTGCATAGAAAAAAACACAAAGAAATGACAAATTTAGGTACTTAACAAGAATTAGCATTCAGGTGCTCATTTTTAGTGTAATGTTTAAGCATCGATACAAACGCGACTCATAATATTGTTCAACATGGAAAATGAGGAGTAGAATTAGAATTACAAAAAGGTTTAAATCATCAAGAATAAAACATGATATTAATGCAATGGTTGAAAATTTCCGTGATAATAAAATGCATGTAAAATTTGAAGCTTTCTACAAGCAACATAACAGCTTTGGGCTAACATTGTGTGGGAACTTCATATTAAGTAATCACTAAACTAGTTAAAATAATTTGGGGTAACAATATTATTATTGTGATGGCAAGTGCATGTCCAGAGAATTAAAGGATTGAAGAGAAAATTTTCTAAGAAATTGGTGGAAATCATCTCGTGCCTATAAAAAATAATTTGAGATCCACAGATGTCTGTTATGTAATTTAAACATTGAGATCGCATATCACATTATCTACTAGCTGAATTAATTAATATTTTTAATACAGATATACAGATTTTTAATTTTCCAGTAAAACTGTACGAATCTATAGGTTTTTTGTGTAAAGTGCTGACGTAAGTAAACTGTCGTTAACAGCTGTATTATATTAACCTGAAAGCGTCATTACAGGCCGAAGCAAAGGCAGACACGAAAGTAAATAGCTTTAGCAACAAGTTAGCTGAGACATGATATCTATAGCTGGTGTACATACATTATAATGATTTACCTTTTCTTAACTTGTAGTAATGCCGTGTAAAAGAAGAGACTCGAGTATAAGAGAGGACAGGTAGGGCAACCCTCTTTGATGTGAATTCCCATAGCCAAGTCCACCCGATAGAGTGGAAGAGTCAAGACACCCCTAGCTGACTGAAAGTTACTTGCCTCTGTATACTACCTTATCTGTACCTGTATTCTTTATGCATTGAAATGCATTCTGCTCATTTAACTCTAAGTAAGTTGTATGGAGTGTATAGTTAGTGGATGATGTTATGTTACAATTTGCATTGGGAAGGATATGGGCTGGTTGTTGCTAAGAAATGAGTAAGTAATGAATGTGAATGTGAATGAAATCCAGTCTCACGCTGGTACTGCTAAGCAAAGCACATCTAGCTAGTCTCGCTGCTGGCCTAGGCAATTTCCATTGAATTGCAATTGTGTTTTTGTGTATTGCATTGCATTTTAACTACTAAACTGTAACAGTACAGGTAGATCGATTGTAGTCGGTAAGTAGGTAGTCAGAGAGCAGATTATTAGAACAACAGAAATAACTCTCTACTACATTACGTACACTTTACATTACAATTACTTTACATTTACAGTCTACTTCAAAATTCAGTAGAACAACATTACAGTGTGCACGATACCACACAGCTTCAGTTTTCCAGTTTGGAAGAGACGTTTTAAAAAATCGTTTTGTGAGAGGTTCACAGTGGATTTTTTCCTACTCCAAGTGACCAGATTGAGTAAGAGGACGAAAAAAGAGCCGAGCTGGCTATCAGCAGCAGAAATTCAAAAAATCACAACATAGCACCGTTACTGAGGTTAGCCTTTAATTACTAGCTAAGCAGTGCTTACTGTACTATGTGTGTAAAAGTGCCCTTCTGCATGAGATCATTCCTTTGCAGCTGAATTGTTAGGTTACGTATGTATACGTACACATTTACATTGTAAATGCAACGTGAGACAGAGACAACCTTACTAACGATGCATAGAACTTTGTTTGCATAGATAGGAAAGTATAGAATCGTATGCTAACACTTGCTATGCACTAAACTATATAACCAAAACAAAGACGTTTGTCGCCTACTCTTAAGCATAGAACTTATGGGGATTTAAAGTACATTTGCTACAATAGCAAAGCAACCCTACAGGTTAAAAACTAAAAGTATTGTCTAGCATTCGTAAATGAATACAATTTACTATCTACATTAAACATCAAAAATTCTACAAAGGAAATAATAACTTATTTAGCATTCGTAAATGAATACAATTTACTATCTGCATTAAACATCAAAAATTCTACAAAGGAAATAATAACTTATAACTCGATTTTTGCTAGTAATTATTCGTATCGTGTAATAAAATTACAGAGTAATTATCGGTAATTACTACACACGAGTGTGCATAGGACTGTCGCAGATTCAATTCTGCAAACATTGACTAACGGAAGTGACAATAGAGTCTAAACTGACTTGACAGTGTAGGGCAAGACAGAAAAAGAGTGAACAGCTTATGGAAAGAGAGCACAAAAAGTTACATTGGACTGAACTGGCTTCCAGTTCAAAATACAAGTCAAGTGAAAAAGACGGAAGTCCATTTCACTTATTGAGCTCTAGAGTGAAAAGCTTATGGAAAGAGAGCACAAAAAGTTACATTGGACTGAACTGGCTTCCAGTTCAAAATACAAGTCAAGTGAAAAAGACGGAAGTCCATTTCACTTATTGAGCTCAATTGCATGATCACATGAACATGAATGCTCGACTTTGTTAATATCAACATTGAAAAGTCAGGAGCAGTGGAACTTGATACTACTTGTTGGTTCTTGATCATTATAAATAATTTCCAGCATACGTAAACTTTCAATAGACTCATTGAGATCCCTTGTGGACTTACTTATTACGTACATAGACAATAAGCGGTAGTTACACTACGGAATTGGCTACACTTCACCACTTTACACTAGTACGGAACGGCACAAACAATACAAATCAACAGGAACAAACGAAACAAAAGGGTGACAATGAGAATGCACTATTGACGAAGGTAAGGGAAGCTTTTCATTTTCCATCACAATACAGAACCACTTTTGACTTGTTTTGTTCACTGTGTTAGTAGGTGTATCAGCACATGATAATACTGACTAGTACCCTTTATTATCAAACTACTCATTTCTAAAAAAAATACTTTATGCCCCAAAGTTATTCTGACATTAGTAGCTGACCAATTAAATATTTATGCATTGAGAAGTCTTTATCTCCATGATAGTTATGTAAATGGATTCCTAAGAGTCAAAGCAATCTGTTAGAATGTACTCACTAAATCATTAGCAGAATATTTTAAGCATTAGCTTTGAATAGAAGAGTCACGCACGCAAGTTAAAAATAATTAGGCAATTCATTTCGAGTGCAAATCAAATGTGCAGAAATAACCAGATTAAAGGTATATATTTAAATCTGCTACAGGATGCTTGATGTCATGAATTATTGTCATCATTGTTGGCTATTAACGTTTATGCTTACATAAATGACGCATAAATTCTGCTGCGTAGGGCACAGAAACATAAACACAATAGCTAAATATAAAATGAGAAAACTGCTTGTCCAATGTCCAGTGCTTTAGTTGAAAACAAATGTGTTATGTTATGTAAATCCACTGTTGATGGCTTTGTTTTTCGTTCCGGGCATTAACATGCCTACTTATTATTGTTTTGTTGTTTATTGTTCGAATTACATAAACCTGTGTAATTAAAATGATGAAATCAACAATCAACGTGTACTTTTCCACCTGCATCATATTTACAGAAAAACATCTTCGTATTTAATTTGTTAAACATTAGATTGCTATTATTAAAGGTTGGTAAGTCAGAGTCATAGCTTTTCATGGAGTAGTGGTACAGAGCAAACCTGGTGCGCATGATAATGGTCAATATGGTTATGGCTATTTCATTATGGTATTTGTATGATGCAGACCAAATCAATGTTATTATATGTAATTGTAGGTAGTTTGCGAGGATTGACTATCATGATGGAAACGTTTGCATTCGGTAGTGCAGTAGTGCTTCAATTTTATGTGTCCGTGTCGCATTACTTTTCTATTCATAGAAGAGGCAGTGTTATTTACGTATGCATAAGCACTACCTGTACAACCTGCTAATTTATCATTCGTACTGGTTGACTACAAAAGACCTTTTCTAAACATAGGACTCTTTAGTATCCTTCTGCTCCTCATAAGAGCATATCAACTTGAGACCTAACTTTAATTATAGATTTATCACCTCAGTGCTATTAATAAGGTACAGGGTAAGTGGTTATTAGATTCTATTTACCAAATAAAATTAATATTTACTAATCATTTAGTAATCACTAGTGTTTAAGCTTCGGTAACAAATATTAAGAATCTTTTATCTACGTTGTTAATTTGGGCCACATAATATTACTTGCTAGTATTATACATACAACAGGTAATAAGTATGAGTCTTATAATATATTGATTATATAGATACGACGAGATGATGTAGTAAAATGATTACTGTTTAATTGTTTGTGGTGTGAGTAATTGAGTATTTTTAAATACCTTTCAGGTGTGCAAGAAAAATTAATGAGCTTTACATGGATAAAATGCTCAAGACTTGTCAAGTGATTTAAAAATGTGCATGCTTAAATATTTTAACGACCCGTCGACTAAGTACAGTTCAAAGAAAGTCATGGGAAATATCTTCGTTGGAATTATTTCAAAGAACTTCGTCCCAACTATCAGATGACGCATTCCTGTTTATAAATTAGTAAAAAGAATAACTCGCCTTTGGAAGCTACATGCATAGAAAAAGAACAACTTTGCGTATCGTTTGTGCCATAAAACACAATTGATCATCAGTCTAGTTTCAAGTCAAGTTTATAAAAAATTTAAACCATCCATTGAGTACAAAAAAGTGCATAAGCAGCAAGACTATCAACTTCTACCGAACATACCTGTTTACAATATAGCGTCTTGAAACAGTCTCATTAGCACGTTTATTTGATTGAACTTGAAATAATACTGAGGCTTAGTGGGACTACGTTTAAACAACATTGCGACTATACTACTTAATACCAGGAAAAGAAAACTTTTATGAAATTAAAGAGAACTGCTGTTGACGTGGACTAGAGCCATCATCTTCCTCTCTATCAGATCACACAACGTCGACTAATACATACAATCGTGTCTTGTTTGCCCTTATATTGAAATAAAACTGCACACCAGAGCGGACCAACAACAACTTAAATTGTTATTCACTCCAAGAAGAAGATACTCACCTCAATTTGTAACGAGTCGTCATTTTATAGTTCATTTTGATTTCATTTGACTGCAACTTTCAGCTCCAGTGCCTTATCTGAGGAGTAACATCTTAATATACCATCCTCTTATGCTAAAAATTCCGACAACTTCTTCGCACTTAATTAATACCTGTAGGTCATCTTGATTTACTGAAAGAGGGAACAATACAAACAATACTTTCATCTTTCATCAGTAAACCATAAACGTTTAAAATTCTTATCTAGCTACTAAAACAGAATTCTAGACGTACAAACGTAAAACTTGTATGTGCGTCTGATCAACCCTTTGCTTCGTGTCTGTCACATGAACTCGTGAGCTACGAAGAGTTATTAAAACAACAAATTGGATAAACAAGTGTTAATATCTTGACGAAGGCCAATTAGTAAACCATCAACCTGGCTAGTGCAAGTTACAATTTGCCGGCCGCCAAAATGCTTCGAGCGGTGAACTGGGGTGAGAAATTGGGCCACCTCTTTGGTGGTCATCATGGACGGATTTTAAGAATTATGATTTTATTCCTGTGTGCTCTTGGAATTCTTGTCGTGATCTATCGGGCTCGCTCCGACCGAATTCAAAAAGAAATTAGTGTCAGCAATAAACATCAACTTAAAAGGTCAGTTCACTCAGATTTTGTTTGTTTATTCCTCATGCTTTCTGCCTCGGCATCAGATTTACATTTTTCAATCCAAATACCTGGCACCAGATCTTTAAATGCTTTTTTTGCTTTTATAGCTATTCCCTTTGAAGATTGAGTAAAATGAGAATATTGTCCCTACATTTACTTAGGTATTATTATGAGACAAGTTGGCTAATAGTAAATCAATGACAAAAAATAGAAAAGTAAACCATTTACTGTTAACGTCAATTAGAGGAAGGTTGTTTAAGGATGCTGCAGAAAATAAATTGCAAATCAGTAAAGGTGG
>JABASH010000710.1:0-34718 GCA_019776445.1 Tomocerus maximus | reverse complement strand
AAGTAGTTTTCCGTTTTTTTTGCTAATCGGGAAGCTTTTTGGGAAATCGGGAAGCTTTTCTTCCCGGTCCCGGGAAGGAAGCTGTTTCCCGGTGGGACCGGTACCGGGAAACGGGAAGCTTCCCGGGAAGGAAGTTGTTCCCGGGAAGAAAACATTTTTCTCAGGCCCGATGAATTGAAAAGGAAATTGAACAAATAATTCGTGACACTTCTTCAGATCCGATAAACTAAACTACTCTCAAACGAATATTCGAAAGAAAATTCAATTCACACTATTTCATACTCATGGTTGATAATTTTTTGCCAAAGGAAACTGAAATACTGGAAATATAGGAAACTGTAATATTTATTAGGCAATTTAAGTATTGGACACATTAAAAATAACCTTTTCAGCCTTCTTTTCAGAATACCCCGTCATTGTTACTACAATATCTTGCATCGCCAGCGTGAACATTGGATGTCCTTTGCTACGAATGGGGATGTCATCTTTGCTTTCCACGGAAATTCGAATACATTGTGGCCCGATTATTCTAAAAAGTGGCGTTAATAATTTTATTATTTTGTTCATTAAATAAACTACTTGAGCAATATTATGCAATTGCTACTAATCTGTATCAACAAATCTTACTCAAATCTGACATTTTGATAGAAAGACATCAAGTAATCATAAATCGGGCTTCTGAAAGAACTCAGCACGAAAACATTTCTCTGTACTGGAACGGTAAGCAAACATTCTTCTTCATCTAGCCACTTAGCACGTATACCAGAATCGATGCACATCTAAAAAGGAAAAAAAATATTTTTACATTGCTTTTTAGAAATTAAAATTAAACAAAAGATATACATCCTATTGTACGTAATTACATGATATCCAAGAGACATTTTTTCGCAACAAGTCGCTTCTGTGATTCCCTTTGGCATAACAAAGTAAATGACAGCATTTTCGTCCACATTATCCACTCCTTGGGAATAGATCGTCAAGTTAAGACTTTCGCCTATTCTCGACAAATCATTGCTACTGGTATCGCGTCCACCCTTGTACATCTTCGATTCCTTTTTCTGGAAAGGAAAAAAAGTACGCAACCATATTATAGGAACAGAAATTGCATACCCAAATGATTATCGTTCATTCAAAAAATGCTTAGTTCTGCGATATGCCATAAACTGTTTCGTTCGATTATTTTACGACGGGCATACGGTGGGAATGGCAGTGGCATATCACCAGGAAGAGCAAAGCCCTGGTTAAGTAAGACCCTCAGATTTGAATAAAATTCGATGAGAAATCGAGAAAGAAAAGGTACTTGTACCGATGAAGATAGTGTTTTATGCACAAACGGAATCTTACATTTTTTGCAAAAAAAGTACTATTTTATTGACTGCCGTGTTTTTTGAACACCTTGTTGGGGGGGGAGGACAAAGGAGCCTGAACATGATTACGCATGCGCATAAGCAAAGAATTGCAAAATTAAGTATTTCAAAAACAATATTTTTAAAAATCGAACTTGAAAAATAGTTAATATAGTAAAGTAAATGATTCACTAACCTGTTTGTAAATCAGGTGGTTCAAGCAGGTAGGTGGTGGTGGTATCGATTGAACCTAAACTGAGCGAAGACCAACCTTGCCGAACTTGGCCTTGACCCGCTCAAAAAACAGACAATTAATAGATGACCTATGATCAGCTACAACTACAACAGTTACAGTCCTGTTCTTGCTGGTCAACACAACAAGTGGACAATAATGGTGCCCCTCACGTCCTACAGCAGAGCCGACAGGTAATAAATTGCTGAAGAGACCTATACTAAATGAATATTAAAAATTTAAGACACAAAAAGAACAAAATTGAATTTCATATTTCAGAGAGCACATTCCTTCCTAACGAACTACATGATTTGTTTCAAATCCTCCTCACACAATTACACAAAACAACAACGGTTGATGGTGTGTGTGCCGTGTGTGCTGATTTTGATTCAAATGTTTAAAATAATAAACCGCCACAGACGCTTAAGTTAGTTAGGCCAACCAAATACTAAAGCGCGATTTGACGTCATGGCTCGTTGTTTTCAAATTCCGTCGAAAACTTTCGTTTACCTTTTCAGACTTCCTCTAAATTCCTCAATCTTCGGCTCTGGAACTTTCAAATTCGATTGATTTAAGATTCAAATTTTTATTGCGGAAAGGAAATACTAACCTTATTCATCATGTCGTACATGCTTCCACATCTGGTAAGTTTAAAGTTTAATCAAACTTTAAAAGTTCTATATAAGAACATCTTAAAGACAATAAACATACATGTCTCTGTGATGTTTGAATTTTGAAATGTTGAAATTTTACGGCGTATTTATTTTAATAGCACAATGGATGGCAAGTGGATCAAGCAATTTTAAGTGAAGAAGATCGTGTTGTGGTAAGCTTGATTGAACTGGCTACTGACTGAACGGCAAATAAAAGATAAAACAAGTCATTTTCAATTTTTGTAATTTTTGCTTTTACAGGTTATTAGATTTGGTCATGATTGGGATCCAACATGTATGAAAATGGACGAAGTTTTGTATGGCATTGCTGAAAAAGTAAAGAATTATGCTGTCGTATACTTAGTGGACATTTCTGAAGTGGCAGATTTTAATAAAATGTAAATTACGTAAATACGTATTATTATTACATATGGTATATAATAGTGGCTATGTAGAATTCTATGCCAGCATACATTTACATTTACTTTACAATACGTTTTTCATTTTGTATAGCATAGTGCTTTCTCTTTTCTTATGCTTTCTTATGCTAACTTCATATGAAACTTTCCCCAGGTCTCACCACACCACACCATCACATCGTTCGCGTTGATAAAGATTCTAGTGAGTGGTGGCGGGGAAAGTTTCACAGGGGGTTGTTAAATATGATAAAGCAGAAAAGTTTTTCCTCAACTTCTTACAATGTTTTGCTGTAAGTATTGAAAGAAGTTGGGGGAAAACTTTGCTGCTTTGTAATAATTTGAAAAACCTGATGTGAAAAACATTTTGTATAGGTACGAGTTATACGACCCTTGCACTGTCATGTTTTTCTTTCGGAACAAACACATAATGATTGATTTAGGAACTGGAAACAACAACAAAATCAATTGGGCTTTGGAAGTAAGTTAATTTTGTTCTATTAATTCTCATCGTAATACTAATAATACCAGTTTAAATACGTCTTTAACCTCTCAAGTTTGATAACAATTAATTTTTGCTGTTACAGGATAAGCAAGAAATGATTGATATATTAGAGACTGTCTATAGAGGAGCGAGAAAGGGACGTGGTTTAGTTGTATCTCCTAAGGACTATTCGACTAAGTACCGTTATTGATTTAAAAATGTACAATCTTGGCTGTTTTTAGTGGTACCTACATATTTACATATTAATATGGGGTCTATTACTTACAGTCTATAATATGTATTTAATTATAAATTTTTTATTTGCACGACTGCAAATGTCAGTTCCGTTCCGTTACTAAAATATAATCTGCGTATGTCGTGTATGTGTTGTAAAAGTTTTAATATTGAACCTAAATAGTAACTACGTTTTATATACTAGTACTAACTATAGGTTAAGATTTGGACAAGCTGTCTGCCACTTTTCGAAGTGTAATTATTACATTACGTTAATGGGAAATAAAGTTATAATTACGATATTTGTCTTAAAATTCTGTACAAACTGATCTAACTATACTGTATTCTGTAAACTGATTGTAGCAAAACATTTTATAAATTGTATAATGTAATAGATGTGTAGAATGGTTAGCTACAAATTGCATACATTTGTCATATTGACATAGGCCAAAGACATGAATTTGTCGCTACCTCTGCTTGCAATGTATATTGGCACACTCATTCATTTGCCTCGGTGAGTTATATAGCTTGTCAATCTGTCTTCGTTTTATGTCTTGGTCTGTCGTGGGTTCAAGTGATTTATTGGAACTACCAGGTCAATATTTTATGACATTGTTATTTTTATCCAACCAAAAGTGCCTGGTTATATAAACAGTGCTGTAGGACATTCAGAACAAACTTTGACTCAATGGACTTGCTTCTTTACTCGTCCTTAATATTATGTACAATTAAATGGCAAAAGGACGAAGCGAATTTAAATGCTTAACTGTTATTATGCAACCATGACCAGCAATTCAAGCAAAAGTTCAACGGTACATGTTGCAGCTAAAGATAATAGTAATTTTTGATTTTTGATGAGCAGTTACTTATCATGAAAAAGTACCTAAGATTTGCCAAGAATGTAGTCATTAGACTGTAGCTGAGGGAAAACTCTGCAGCTTTTAATGAATAATAGAGGTTTGGAGACTTTACAGACTCCATAATAATGACTTTACATAATAATTGGTAAGGTGGTAGTGGTAGGTAATTACATTACATACTATTATGGAAAATGAATAGATTTGATTAGGGTACGGGGTACAAGCTGTGGAGTTATTGAAACTAATATGATATAGATATTCTGGGAAAAAGAATTTAACAGAGGACGAGCAAAGAGAGAGAGAGATTCGAAGAGCTACCATTTTCGTTAATTTTAAGATTGCATATTATTTGAGTTTCGGATCTCTATCTCCAGTTTTATTTTCTGCTAAGAATAGAAGCGAGTGAAGTATGGAGATTGTTTTCATTTGTTAATGCAATCCAAATATTGCTGGCAGCTTTCTCCTCGGTTTGTCTTTTGTTCGACTCTTTGCCTTGTCTTCATTCACTGCTCGTCTCAACCTCACTCTTCGCTTTCGCTTCTTGCTGCGTAAAAGAGTATTCTTTCCCAGTGAAAGTGGATTGTATTGAATCCCATACTATACATAAAAAATAAGCTTCACTTTCACTACTTACCTTCTAAATATTTATATGAAAGCATTTATTGTAGTACAAGCACATTTATTTATCTTCGAACGAGTGCGTTGAGTGTCTATTCATTTCAAATTGTGCAGCCAGAGCAGAAGAAGTGGTGTGCATGCAATGTGGAACATAATTTATGTACCTACACTTAATAATTTACTATACATTGACATTGACATAGGCATAACATACTTAGCAGAACATGAGCAGGCTATAATAATAAGATATGGCATGAATGATGAATGAGATCTGCGGAGTTATCTCAATTTTTATCTACATATATACTATGGTTGGTTGTTTGATTGTTGTGTAAGTAAAGCAAAGCCCAAGAGCAAATAAATGCTTCGCACGCACAATTTGATAGTCATGATATCAAAATTGAAATCACATTCACAATCTCATGATTAATTCTCGTCTCCAATGACGGTTTATTTATGTATTGTCAGAGTCTTGTTGAGATGTGCCAAAAAGCACTCTCCCTCTCGTGTTCCTGTCTCCCTTGCCCTATCATTTCCATTATGATGTCTTTCCTGCCTTTCTTTTTGTATATTCCCATGTAAAGTAGGGTAATATATCAAATGAATGCTAAGAAATAAACCGACGATAGAAATAGAAAAGGGACAAGTTAGTTGAGACAACTTGCACCCTACCCTATGCTAATAGTACTTTACTTTACTTATATACTACTACATTACAAAGTACAAACTACAGAAACTGACAGAGAGTTAGCTTTCAATAGGCGTCTTCTCTGATCAGTTTAGTTTATGAGTAAATTATGCTAATAGTACCTTACTTTACTTATATACTACTACATTACAAAGTACAAACTACAGAAACTGACAGAGAGTTAGCTTTCAATAGGCGTCTTCTCTGATCAGTTTAGTTTATGAGTAAATGTGCAGTAATATAATTTACACAACAAATTGATGTAAATGCGAATACTGTAATACAATAATATGTAAATATGTTACAGTTGTATTAAAATGATATTCTATACAACCTTATTTTGGTTATGTCACATGTCATGTTATGTGCAGTGGACTTTAGTAGTATACTGTACACTACGCATACATTAATTATAAATGTACATAAATAGGTATACATAGTATTGCAGAGGTCCTTATCCTTTCCAGTCATTCACACTAAAACCTTTCCTCTGTTAGATTATTCTATTATTTCCTTTCCCGTGGCCCTAGATTGCCTGAAGAGAGTTTTTCAGATTATCTCAGGGTTCTAGTCGAAAAATATTCTTTCCTGCTGATAAACGTTATAGTAGAAGATACGACAAGTCGGCTTATAACCTAATAGTGTAAGTGTCCTGCAGTTTCCCCATTATTAAAACGTTGGTAGTATAAGCATAGGTACGTATATACAGATACATTAGAAATGTAATTAATAAATTAGCTACAGAAATCAGAAATAACGATAATTGGGAGAACTCTAAAGTGATACCCTAATAATGCCCAGTAACCACAGATAAGATATAGGCGATTTGCTAATGTCAATCATATTACCCCAAATAAATTGCCTGAAATTCGGTGTAAGTAATTAAGTAAAGCTGTAAATTGCAATTATGAGAATGTGTGTTGTGTTGTTTGTGCGATGCAGCCGATGCATGTAATAGTTCAAGTTCAGCGTACAAGGGAAAGCCAAAGCCACTACTACTACTATTATACCCCTAGACGAGGACAATAATTAGGTAGATTTGTTTTTTGCCCACGAATTTAGTTTTTAGTGCGAATAGTTAGTTCATTGTTTCACTATTATTATGTTTGCATTTCAAGTTGCAGTATTTTCTCTCAATACTCGCGATTGCGACTCACACACTCGTAGCGTACCGTACCAAACTTCAACTTTTTTGTCTTTGTTTTATTTCCCTCTGGAACAATAGGAATATCATATTGGAAGCAATTATCGTAATTAAATAAATCATGATAACCAGTCAAATCAAAGCATTCTCAAGTTCTTCCAGACGCAGCTTTTCTTCTAAATCCCTTAGGGCAGAATAGGTATTAAAAAGTCCTCCTATATACAACCAGTGTGCCTTTGTATATCGTTTACCACTCCCTGTTTTCATGATCTGTTTGTGCTCGTTTTCAGGTGATATTGCTATCAAAAACCTCTGAAATGAGAGAATACAAAAGCTGGGTTAAAAGTGGATTTTGTATTAACGTTAAATCTCATTGCTATTCTAAATCCAAACACTTTCTACTACATTAACTCACGAGTTTTAAAGGTCCATTAGTTTTCAGCATCTGTATAATCGCAAACATGGGAACAATGATAACTACAGGAAGAATTGCGATCGATAAGCCCCAGTATTTAATACTGTTAAAGGAAACTTTGCCGTCATAGTCGGGGCTTTCTTCAAGGACGATTGTGAAAATGAAAATAATCTGTTCCACAAATTAACTTTTGTTACATTTTCGACTGTGCAAAAGTCATGTATAACAGTGTCTTTACTATTCCCACTGTAGGTAGGACAAGTGGGCATCAGATACATTTTACAGACATCGTTTTTTAAAATTTATGCTCACCGACAGTAGAACAGGATTTATGAATTTCCATGTTATACGAAAAAAGAAATTAGGTCTGTATCCCGTCATAACTTCTGCTACATCACATAGTTCTTTAAGCCCTGCGTAAGATTGCTTTAAATTATATTAGTCGTTAATATTTCCTTTAGCAAAGAATGTATGTATTCACGTACCAAAGAGCCAGGCCATGGCAATAGATTGAATCATCACGGTGAAAATTAGGGAAGAACCGACGGCATAATGATCCCAAAAGATGAAGAAATAAATTCCTGCCTTAAAAAAGATAATAATACAACAAAAATTAAAAGCATGAATTTTGTGTCAATTTCTGGAAATACGGGCGGTTTTTGTTGCTTGGCTCATTGATATGATGATATTGAGACTTACTCGAGTAGCATTTGTAAGGCTTATTAGATAAGATGCAAAGATGAGAATAAAACACAGGATCGCTCTCATTTGCTTGTGTTTAAAGAAGAACCCTTTGAATTCGTCGCATAGCCCCGTAATAACATTTTCCATTGCTCCAATCTAGAAAATTCAATATTTCCTGTAGCTGCAGCAGTTTCCTATAAAATCATTGGCCGGAAATAATGATAGTATTGTTATAGGAGAGTGGCATACTGTACTGTCGATTCCTAATAATATCAGCATCATGAAGAACAGAAGAGAATAGAAATTAGCCCCACCAAATCCTTGTATCACATCAGGATACACTCTGTATATGATATCAGGACCTTTTGCTGTTAACACATTGGTGATATCTGAATTCAACAAGTAAGCCAAGTTTCCCAAGAAAGCAAACACCACGAACCCAGCAAAAATACTGAAAGTAAAGAAATGAATTGAATAGTATCATCACTATATCTTGTCATTATTTTTTAACCTTCAATTTTTATGATCTTAAAGATATTACCTCGTAATTGATGTCAATAAAGATGCAAATATGCAGTCTCTACAGAAAAATGATATTTGTTTTAACACCTAATGAGTTTAAAGTTAAGTTTTTGTTGCAATCGTTTACAACGTAAATCAAGATAAAATGAAAACTATTTAGACCTAAAAATATTGTGATTGAAACTGTTATAGCTGGCATATGTAAGATGCGCACCAAATCCAACGCCTGAGGAAAAGAATACTTGAGTTACAGCATCAACCCATATCTATTTATAAACACCCATTGCAATTTATTTACGAGAGAATATTTTGAATTTCTGTTCGAAAATGCATTTTCAATGCGAACATACATATATAGCACAAATTTACCGGAACTTTGAGAAGATTATCCAAATCTGGCATGAGGAAAAATTTTATTCCTTCAACAGCACCTGGTAGGGACATACCGCGATATAGCAGCAATGTCTGTTAATTAAGTAAATCATGGTTAACACTTAACACTCAACACTTAGGATACTCTACATCATTTTGACTGATCTATAAACTATAAACAATGTTGATTATGTTGTAAAATTCCCAATGTTATTATTTATCTGGATTGGAATAGGGAACACTTACCATGAGAAGGTATGGCATGATGGCTGTAAACCACACGACTTTTCCTGTATAATTTGTTAACGAATTTAGATTTTAGATATGGTAAAAAACTTAATGCTTTACACACAAACAGGGATTACTGCTGAATAGCAAAAGAGTTTCATAAGTTGTACCTGTAATTCGTATTCCCTTCAGAAGTACGAAAAGTAAAACAAGCGATATGCATAGTTGAAACAAAGCTGTGTCCAAATTTAGTCCACCTGGGTGGTCAAAGTTGAAATATTTTACGGCCTTCTCATCTCCATAATAATAATTTGACCTAGACGATTTATCCTGGTCCTCCCAATTACTTGTGTGGATACGAAGTACCTTTGCTCTATTTATATAATAAATACAGTAACATACATAACATGAATGCATTTATCAAGTTTATTTCTCAAGAATTAGCAAAACACTTTTATTTTAATACTAGGGCATACAGGCTTGCGCGCATTTTGGCTACAAATCCCATGGAACAGTTGGGAACAACAATCACGATTATATATATTGATGATAATAATGATGATTGATTGATGATGATTAAGGATTACTGTATTTAGAAACTAATGAAATGTTATATCTTACTGCCAATAATCAGTTCCAGCTGTTAAATAACCATTTGGCAAGGATTCAGGTTCCGAATCCAAGGCTAATTCATGGCAAGTTTTCCTTGTATTCCAGTCATTGTCACAGTTGGCCCACGCAAGCCCTCCTGAAACTGAATCTTTAACATAAATGAGTGACCACGCCATCACAACATTGTAGTAGAATGATACAAGGTAGCTGACAAACATTGAACAGAAACCAATCCCTGTCCATAAATAAGTCAATTAATTTATAATATCCTCATTATATTTCATGTTATATTATATCCCTTCTAAGTACTAATTATCCAACTGCGCATATTTACTGTTCATAACATGAAATAGAAAACCTTTGAATATGGGCACCAATTTCCAAGCACTGATATTTCCTTGCCTTGTGTACTGCCCCATTATAAGCTCCATGTAAAACACGGGAACTCCAAATAATATCCAAAATATGACGTAAGGTATTAAAAAGGATCCTATTCCGAAGATTACATATTAAAATTTTCAATAATTAGTCTTACTGTCTTAAAAAAGCAATTTCAACTGTGGGAGTATTTATAATATGTACGTACCGCCACCATGTTTCAGGCATAGATAAGGAAACCTATATATTACTCCGTAGCCTACGGCATAACCAATTATAGCTAAAATAAAGTCCCATTTGTTAGACCATTTTTCTCTTTTAGGTTCAGAAAAAACTTGTCCTATCATGAGCTCCTCTTAAGGTAGACAAGCATCAAAGAAAAAAATATGTTTTAGTATTAATCATTATTCCCATACATGATAAAGTTGTGTGCTGACTAAAAGTGGCTTGTGAGTTTGTGAGGCTTCTCGGGTAGTAGTACAAAGTGCGAAGAACGGACACTGTGGACCCGAGGACACTACCATACAGCACAGTAACAACAACCACTAGCAAAACTAACCTTTGGTGATCGTAAATAACACAAAACAAATGAAATACCAGAGGCAGAAATCGGAAAAACTGATATTCTCAGCATAAGTATTTATGAAACGTTGAAATAAGTTGCGATTCTTCGCGACTTTATGCAATCACTCCTCACTGTCTATCCGTCCTCGAAAATGGACAAAATAGGTCATTCCCCCTGACTGGGGGAGAGGTCAAAAACTAAAAATCGACATAAGTATTAGTTCTGTTCATTTTCTGCTAACAGCCTCCTTAACACTTCTAAACAGGTCAATTGAAGGTAGATATATATCATGGTTCAAAAGTTATTGGGACCAGGATCGCAACTTTTTCTCCGGTTTATTTTTGTTAACACCGGGTAAATTAGGTCGCTAAATCCGCTACATATGCAATTACTTTACGATCACCAAAATGTTAATGACTTTGCCCCAGAAGAGGTATATATGCCTGTGTGTTCAGTTCGGGATGCGAGAAGTCTCACACAGAGTACATGTAAACATTTAATAGTGTATGGGTAGGGTAATATGCAAATATTTCTAACCGAGTTCTTCTTCCAATTCCTCATCGTCATATTCACTGGAGTCATGTAAAGATACTCGACCTGTTAACAGTATTTTTCAATCTTTTAAGATATTGATACAAAAAATCGGATAGATACAGTCAAGGTAATCCAACGAACCTGAGGAGTGAGGTCCTTGCTCAACCAGTTTATGGGAATCGTTAATGTTACATGTATAATTTAATAGTAAGTCTTCATTTGCTTCTTCAGGAGCAACTTTATTCATGATTGTTATTGGGATATTAAAGATGTCGTACACACATTGCTTACGATGATGTTCCTAGAAATTAGCTGCTTTCCTGCTCATCTTATCTATCATTATAAGGACTATTTAATTTAAATCCCTGTCAGCAGGAGTTGAATAATCGTATCTGGAAACTTGCCAATTCAAAAATGTACTATAAATTGGTTTCCTTTCTGTTTGGTGGTGCAGACTCTGAGGAGGGTTGAGATGACTGTTGATTTTGTATCATCACTATCACTACCTCTGATCAACCTCTGATACTGCTTTACTACAAGGTTTATCATGTTTATCATCTACCAAGTTATTATGGAACAGCGTTTCCTATAGTGACCATAGTAAATACTTTTGGCCTGTTGGTTGTCATTTCATTACGGTGTCTTCAAATTATGTTCGCATGTGTCATGGTCTCAGCAAAAGTACAGGTAGCAAGAAGTGAAGCAAATGTCGACCGAATCCTTTTGTAGTTAATAAATCAAAGGATGAAGGATGTTTGTAGAAATGTAGTGTAATCTAAACATGTGCTCTCGTTCTAGAACTCTTTCCCCCCGACTAGACTGCAAACAAAACAAGGGTAGGTATTCAAGTGTGCACAAATTATTAGCTGTATTAAAGCCACTAGATTGAACTCTGGTAATAACATACTAAAGGGTCTTATGTTCATATGCACAATATACAGTTAGTTCCTTTAAGTACTGGATTATGTAACGTTTACATACAAATATATAGTCATAGGGTCGATATAAAATGTTCATTCTGTGTGAAGCACTGATGCGTTACAAACCCTAAGAGGTCAATAGCTTTGAACAATTGAGATTCGGATACGGGCATTTCACTCTGAATGAGTTTATGATGAACTCGGGTGCTCGGAGTTGCACCCACAACACAATTCACAACACGATTCATCTACATGACACATCCCGTTGTTAATGTGAAGTTGATCTAAGGCGGGATGCACTAAGCAAATTATCGCATCCTATTCGATTTGCTCCGCATGACGCTCTCCGCTTCACCCCCACATCAAGTCAGCCTTTATAACAATAACTCACTTGATATACATTTTATTATATGCATTTACTTTTATTAGTACGTAGTACAACTAGTACAAGTATCTGTGCTTATAGAGGCAATTTATTTAAGACGGTCCATATCATTTACACTTACTCATTACATTACTTTAATGCAGTACACTACATTAACTCACATTTATTGATCTGTTGCATCATTGATTGAAAGTACTGAGGACGGAAGTTTCTCGATTTATCCTACGAGTATTAAATATGTAAGTAAAATTGCTATACATTTTTCTGACGATGCGCGATGAAATGGAAATCTTGGTGCTTACCGATTCATGAGTCCAAATCCAGTGTAAAAGAGATAACACAAATGAGATTAACAATGAAATTGATTATCCATTTGGGTTAAGAATGCGAAATGAAGATGCGTCGATGGAAAATAGGAGTTCGAGATTGACACAAGAAATGAGTTGGATTACGAATTTTTATTTATCTCGCATGTTTACATATATTTATGAATGTATTTTATCAATATTGTTTCTTATACTGACTAGTATGGGTGAATAGATTACTTGTTGGACTAATAATACAATATATCAGATTGAAAGAAGGCTTTAAAACTTCCTGACCATATCTTCTTTTACTATAACTTTGGCAAACTGTATGTATAACCATTCATTATCAAAGATTGTCTTTAAACAACACATTTTCTCACACAATGACACGTACGCGCAACAAAAAAGAAATGTTACAAGGATGTACGATGTACGATATACTTATCACTACATACTTATCGACTTATCTATCCGTTAATTAGAGTTAACAATATTATTCCTATTAACTAATAGAATAACTAATGTCATTTTAAGTTCAGCTATGGAATAATTTATGATGTAAAAGAATCCATGAATTTTGCACTTGTACTATGCACAGAGTTCAGCAGCCGACACACACTACATTGAATTAGTTAATTTTGAAGAAAATAATCGACATACACAGCAACAGCAAATATCCAATGGGTGTGTTAATTTCAGTACCCACCAGCCACTCTACTGCAGTTGCTTACTATAAATGGTGCAATTTACGGTATAATAAATTTGTTACAATATAATACTGATTACGTCAGCGTTTACGTGTTTATATTTAGGTCAGGCAAACTTGTCCATTTGATACATGTCAATAAGAAGCCGCTGCATAGGGATCTCGCCAATAGTGTCTTTGAAAAAGAGGTTTTCAACGGTATTTTGACGCACTGCTCTAAGACTTGGCACGAGTAATAGCATGCGACCGAATCTCGTTGGCTGCCTGGAGTATCTCCCTCGGATGTAATCGTTCAGTATGCATTGGGCTTGATCTTGAAGCATTTCCACAGGCTGTATGTCCATAAGCCCAGTAGTTTCTACAGTAGATCATCAGAGCACATGAGTGTGAGTAACATATAATGACCAAGTCTATGATGAATCGTCTGCTTCACACTTAATTATCATAACAAAAGGCAGTGAGGCACGAAGCCCTCATCCCTCACCTGGCTTTAAAAGTATAATTGCCTTCATGCAGCCACACTCGCTTCCATCTGGAGAAAGCTGACGGAATCTCCCCATTATTTCCTGTAGGCATATCATAAGTCAAGCATTCTAATATCTATACTCCCTTATTTATGTGACCTATACGCTAAACGAACTCTCCGTGATCCAACGAACGATCACCCAATACTTATTTTACCTGTATAGCTTTGATATCCTGTAGCACCAGAGGATCTTTTGGAATTCTGTCCTGAGTTTTCGTAGAAGCAAGGAGTGATGGTAAGTCAAGAGGAACAGACCATTGCGCAAGATGAAGAAGAAACAACTCCTTCCAAGATTCACTTAGCAGAAGGAGCTATACAAATATATTATTACAATATTTTAATAAAACATTATAAGCCCATTTTAATAAATTGGAGAACCTGTACTGTATGTACAGATAATGAGTTAAATGCTATAGTGCAGTGTGCATACATTCCTAAGCTTTGTTAGTACATATGGATAAGTCTGTAGGGGCATTGTGCAACAGTTTTATTTCTTTAACTAAATTACGTACCTGATCTCGCTTTGATAGAGTTTGAAACGGTCCTAAGCACTTTACCCATCTTACTGCCATAAAAAGAAGTCTTGCAGAGGTCTCCTGAAATGTACACCCAACGATCTACGTTACAATCAAAAACTGTAAGCTATAGAATACTTATTTCATTTTTTCAGTCATTCAGTCTCTTGTCTATTTCAACCTTCATCATTCCATATTCCATAATACTTTAATATTAACAAAATCAACATTCATACAGGAAAGAGTTTAATTTAGAAGGGAAAGTTAACAATGTTTGTATATTTGAAAATATGAACCTGCAGGGCTTCCCAAGAAGGACTCCAAGTTATAAGTGGGGAAGCGTGTACCAATCGATCATTTCCAGAAGTGTTTTCCGTCACTCGAGGACCCCATACAAATTCCTGTATAATAAAGACGCATTTTTACCAAAGTGGACTACGAAAATTGTCATTCTACACAGTATGATGAGAAAAGAAGCTCTAATACTTCCTGTAACTGATTACACATTATTTGCATACCTGGCATCTTTCTGCGGCCATTAAAATTTGCAAGAGTCCAGCTGAAGGGTGAACAAATAGCGGCCCCGCATTTGGAGTTGGAATGAAACTGTGTGCATCAATGCCATGAGCCGCATGTTGAAACAAATGCTGGGCTGTGGCATGCAGACTCAAATGAGCGGCGGAAGTGGAGGGCAAAATGCTGACACTGCTACTGCTGACAGAAGAAGACGCCCCACCGCCGCTTCCCCCAGCTCCAGAGTTCGTCGACGACAAAATACTGGGTGCTCCAGTTCTCAAAGAGAATCCTCCGCTGCCTCCAGCTTCCAGCGAGCTTAGATTTGTCAGACTAGACCCGGTTAGCGCTACTGCGTGAGATGATGAGTGACTATGGCTGTGTCCGCTACTGTGATGACTGTGACCATGATGGTGGTGGTGGTGATGACTGGAAAGAGACTCCTTGTTATGCTTAGACTTCCGAGGACCACGTTCGTGCTGGACAGCTATAACAATATTGATTGTCGTAACAATTGCAGGGTATTTAGTGTTAATTGACATAATTAGTGGAAAATCATGGATTCTTGCACAGATTTTTATTTGCCAATAAAATAGGCACTACAGACCAGATAAGTAAATAATGAATACATATTACCGAGTTAATCTGTTTATAATACTACATCCTATTAGCAAAATAAGCTACAATCGGAAGAATCTATGATAGGGCAGTTACACGAAATGTAAATTTCCGAAAAATGGTTTATTCTCCCAGATAATGCTTTAGACGTAAGAATAGTTTTTGAAGTGACATGGTTTTCTTTAAGCTGTTGGAGTAAAACCGACAAGGAACTTAGGGGCAAAGTATACAAGCCAAACCGCTTTACAATTTACAACTGCTTTGCTAGTATTTACTTGGTATATAGGACAGGAGGGTATGAGTTTGGAGATAGTTGGTCGTGAGAGGGTTAGTGAAGTATGTAAGAGGGAAGCAAGCTTGACAAAAGAAAATAAATCTGCTTGCCAAGTAAAGACGAACAAGTTTGTAGACAAATGAAATAGACTTTGGAAGTAAAACACATAAGTAGATAAGTGAGTGAGCCAACACCAATCCGATTAGTTGGTTTGCTTCCTTCAGACTTCTCAATGTTCAGACTGAGAAAGAGAGAAGCGGATCAGAGCAATTAGTAAGTAAGTAAGAGCAGTCAAGAAGACTTTTGGAAAAGACAAGACAGCCAACCGAACTGAGCAGACAGACTTAATTATTTCCTTTAAAAAATTCTCAACAGTTTTGCTTTCCATTAGTCATTTGAAGAAGCCAACACAACAGAACGGAAAACTTTCCGAGAACAAAAAGCGATATAGCAAACACTTTTCCTACACTAGCGAACTAATGATGACCATAATGCTACATATACGCAATTCATTTCTGTAAGTATCTATGCTACCAGCTTCTTTCTCTTGTTGTGTTATGTCACTGATGGGCTCTGCATATATAGCTACAGTTTAGTTAACGGAGAAAACATGTGCTACGCTTTTCTGTCTTCCCACGGACAACAAAGGCAAATCAATACAATAATACAATAGAGTTAATGTGTTCAAAGATTTCGCTCTGTCTACTTATACATATTAACTAAAGGCCATTTTATATGCCTACACACATAACGCGGATCAATCCAGAAGTAAAAATCCCTTACTACTAAGGAAATACTTCATATTATTATGATTTATTCGTCAAGTGTCATTCAAAACCCTAGGTATCAATTTTTAGCACTGCTCATCAATTTTACTAATAATTTATGATGTTATGGCATGGCACAAGGACAATACAGCATTTGGTACAACCTAAATTACCTACCACTAGGTTAATAAAACTCTTCATGCAAATAATTTGTGGAAGATGAACATGATACTGTTACTGTTAACACGGTGTAATCTTTGGGTAGTATTACATATTGTAACTAAATATGAATTGACATTGATATTTTCTGCATGTATTTAATCCACGTATCTTCCACTTAGCATTTAACAAGAGCAAATGGATTGTGAATGAATTTTCAACAAACTTACCGTCTTTATTCATCGATGACTCAAAACATTTCTTAAGACGACAGGCCCGGCACTGATTTCTGTGTGTCTTATCAATGGGACATCTTCCTTTAAGCTCCCCTTGAGCTTTACAGGTGTAAACTCGGTTACGGTGTATACTTCGTTTAAAAAATCCAGAGCACCCTAAACGATTAAATAATTCCATTAGTCAATCATTGTCATCAGAACATGTAGACTGCCTAAGTAAGAACCTGAGACTTCACTATGATACCACTTCCTACTTGTTTCTATTGTGGGATCAAAGATAAAAAACGACTTCAAATTGGCTGTCGCATTTGTAAATTACGTTTATATTTACTTTGTGCACTAAAAAACCTTGCACATTCTCAGACATAAAAGTGACAAGGTCACTTTCCGCAAACATCATCATAAGTTATTCATGGAAAGTGGAAGAAGTAGTTTATTTGCAGTTTTAAATGCCTTACCATCGCATGAATAAATGCCGTAATGCTTGCCAGAGCTCCTATCTCCGCAAACTTTGCATGGTATGTCCAGCAATCGATCTCCTTTAACAAGATAATTAATTTTTGTTACTAAAAGCAAACATTAACGTTAATAAATTACCAGTATACAGAGTAAACTGAAGACAAAATTTTAGTTTCCAACGGGAAAGGGAAACAAACATTTTTTTGTGCGAGCAAAAGAAGGAATGAGATGACCAAGTTAATTGAATAATAAAAGTGAATGTAAAAACACACCTGTACCCATTTTTGCAGAGTTCTTAAACGCTCTCACCAACTGGTTGAACGTTAAATCCCGCATTCACCAAAACGAACAACGCTGCACTTTCAACTGAAAAGAGCTAAGTGGGCTTACGATGAGGTAACGTGAGATTCTTAAAAGTAATTTTTCTGCCTCAGTATTACTAAACAATATAAACTGCCCATGATACTGTGTCTATATCTTAGCACAGATATAATGATATGTATAGCACAATGTTCTAGAACACAGTTCTTGACAAATGGTACACGTACAAGACTGTGTGAGTTAAGACGAGAGGATTTGAAAAGAAGTAGTTGAGTAAGAAGCCAACAAGAAATGAGTGTGACTTGAATAAGGTTTGAGATGTCTCTTGAGCGAAGTAGGAGGCAGCAGGTAGCTGTAGGTGGCTTTGGCTAATGTAAGTGTAAGGCTTGATTCCTTTGAGTCGTATTTCCCGTCAAATTCCCACACAAGTAACTATAAGTTAAAGCTAACACTTGAGTAAGTAAGTCGCTTAGACAAGTCTTCTTCCGAGGTCGGACAGGCTGTATTGTCGTGTAAGAGAGTTCGCAGCTTGAGTTGACAATAGCCAAAACGATTCACTTGGTCTCGGGGGCAATTGAAATGGAAAGAGTGAAAGCAGAGACTGGGAGTCAGTTATGCGTTTCCGGGGAGTGGAAGAAGTGCCTATGCCGAGAGAATGTTTGTGCTTTGACAGGATGACCGGAGAAAAGTGACTAGAATTGAGGTTGTAAGTGCGGTGCAGGTTCCTTTTATACTTGCAACATTTCAGCTTTGGCTACTTCGTCAAGACTTACTTGCACCAGGGAAGTCTAGCACTTCATACACAGACAATAATGACTAGACTCTTTACAGTGCATCACTATGCATATGTTTATAGTGTACTAGATTTGAGTGGAAAGCCAGGATCTGTGTAGCAAATATACAGATGTGCCTTGTTGAAGGCTTTCCCTGCTTTCATTTGTGTGGACCTATAAGTTATGTAAGTTGCACTCTTAGTGTACCACTGACACAGGGGAAGTAAAGCGGAGAAGCTGCAGTAGCGTCTGTGGTCGTTTTTCAAGTAGATGGCTAATGCCTAATACAGATACTATGAAGCTAGATAGTTAGAGTTGGGTGGTTCGCTTTGCTTTACTTTCCCTTTGCAGCTTCAGACTGCACATAGCAGAACACAGAGATGACTAAGGTAGCATCCTGCAACTAAACGTACTTATACATCAAGTGCCAGTATAATGTAGAGAAGCAACATAGAAAGTGGCTTGTTACTACAGATAAACATTATATTCAAGCAATAATAATCTATAGAGGCTACCTCTTTTGATCTGATGATTTTAGTTAACGTTATATAGATACTACGGAACTATTTTCATATAGTATAGTCAGTCAGTGGTATTATAGGGGTATGTACTATTATTACATTATTGGCATGCTGAATGTAGACTCGTAGGTGTATATATATAAATGTTACAATGGGGTTACGTACGATTAGGTATCTGTGTGATGTGTGGTGAAGCTGAAGGAATAGGGTCCAAATAGATATGTTCAAATAGTTACAGTTTAAATCGAGTGTATTAGTGTGTGAGACATATAGCGGAGTCTGAAATGAGGAAAGGGACTGGAGTTGTGTGTGGCATTAACTTGGAGAGAAGGCAGGCAGCCCATGTGCCATGAGAACATCACAGGTGGACGCCTTTTCGACCCGACCGAAAAGATTACGCTCTTTCACCATTCTAGCCTCTCATTAATACGTCGACTCGGCCGCATTCCCATTCTATTTCATCCCTATACGCAATCCCTCCCTGTCTGTCTTCCTGCCTTTCATCTCATCTTTCTCCACCTAAAGGCTACACTCTCCCTATACACTTATTATCTTTCCTCTTTACCTTTTTTATTTTCATATTTCTGCCTGCATCTTCCCCAGACTACACTAGCTACCTCCTTTTCAGTAATTCACAAGTACCTACTGCAGACGTATAAAACATATTACATGTTTTTTACAACAAACTTTTAAAACGCATAGTAATGCATTATTAAGTTGCGATTCTTCGCTACTTTATGCGAATAATAGGTACCTAGTCCTAGCAGTCTGTCCGTCAGTCGTCTGTGGTCAAGATAACTTTAGAACGAATACAAATATTTCATTCAAACTTTCTATACTTAATGTTGGAGTCAAAAGAAAGGTTAGTAGTAGTGGGACGTAGGAGCCACACTCCGGCAGCCATCTTGGATTCTGTGGCTCGGCCACTCACACTCCGCGACAGTCATACACGTATACTAACCTAACCGCTTACACTTAAGGTTATATTCGAAAATGGGAAAAATCGGCCATTGGCCGACTGAGGGATGGTGTTCAGTTCATTCGAAAGCTGACAGCTTCCTTAACACTTTTAAATAGATCAATGGAAGGTTGAGGTCAAGGGTCAAAAGTTATTGGTACCAGTTATGGTTTTTGAGTTTTGATCTATCGCTAGATCAAGTACACAAATTCTACACAGAAATGAAATAGAATTTATATAAAATATGTAATACCTATAAATAAATATAGAATGGGCACTTTTATTGATTGCTAAGATGACAAAATAATATACTAAAAATCTGCATAATCAACATGTTAATGTGCATATTAACTGAAAACGAATACAATATTTACAATTATGTTTCCATCACTCACGCATAAGTATCAAATATTTTAAAACTTGATTTCAAATTGTCGTTTTCTCTCGCACAGTGTCAATTGATGATAAGTTCCTATTTTGTTTACTGTGGAATTAGCCGAAAGATGTAAGAATGTAATATTGCATTTGGCTAGGTTTACCCATATGAAAATAACTTTTTAGTTTGTTAACAAATATACGCGGATGTTAATACCATAATATACTTATAGAGCAAACAGTTAGTATCTGAATGAGTGAAATGCATGGATCAATGAATGTAATCCCTGGATTTTCTCTACTAAACTCTAATTCGCAGCCCGTTTGAGAGAGCAAGGATAGGAGATGGAAATCCAGCAACTGTGCAAAGTCCAGAGTTAATAATACGCGGTATAAACACCGGAGAATGGGAGAGCAATTCTTCTCGTCTCGTCGTTAGCTCCGCTTCAATTTAGTCAAAGAGCTATATCTATATACAATCAGATCGACTATGAACATGACTGGTGAGAGCATCGTAGCTAATGAAAACAAAGAAAGACAAATGCTGGCTAAGAGCATCAGTTTGTTATGAAGTTATAGGCAGCTATCTGATTTAAATTCAGTCACTCACTTCAAGCTAATACAGCACTCCCACTTCTTATACTAATACCATATCATTCAGTATCCTTTACCGTGTCATTTCAAAATTCGCTTTTAAAAGCTACGCACAATTATACGCAAATAAGTACAATTTATTTCTATCCTGGGATTGTCAATAATGATTGTACATATAATTGTTAAAGTATACCATTTGAATTATACTTCATATTATATGTTGATATGCCTTCATGATTGACAAACAAATTCTGCCTAAAGGCAAAAGTAAATATTTTTAAGTAGGTAATAATTTTTAAGCTTCAGACAACCTATGATTACTATAAAGAAGAGAGTGCAGTTTGTACGTGAATAAAAAACAATGTTCACTTCTGATGTTATGTTGACAAAAAGGTTTTACTGTGTTGACATTTTGGTGTAGACAACTTTTTTTGTCGACAAAAAGATGTAGACAATTTGGAGTAAACAATTTGGGGGCTTCCCGATAGCATACATAGCAAAGGCATAATGATATTGGATTCAAATGATAAGAGAAAAAACACTAATTCGATCAGAAGGTATACAAGATTTTACTAAATTCACACAGCCAATGCATAATCATTATTTAGATACTTATTGTTAGTTTTTGGAGTTAAAATTGATTGTGTGCATGCAGCAATTTTGAAGTATCAATTTCCTACGATAAATTTGAAGCGCCGTTACAAAATTGAAGTATGAGTGGGTAAACTGGTGGAATGGGAAAGAAATTTAAAGTACACATTACAATGGATAAGCGTTGGTACTTAACATATATGTAAAAGTATATAGCTGGTTTGATGTTGAAAGCTAGAAGATGAGTAGCTAGTGGAATAACGGATAAAGAGTCTTCGTATGTAAGTAAATATGTGTGATGTCGGTAGAAGCATGTAGAAGTGAATAGATGTGTATTTCTGGTTTAGTGGATGTTGTTGGACGTCCGCGGACGTGGCCAAGCGTTGTTTATGTTAGTTTAACACGTTTTCACTTGAGTAGGCAGAAATCCACACTGTAATGTATGTGCTGCACTTGGGCTGATGTGTGGAGTCCTTTTGAATTGGATTGAATCCCATTAGCGCCAGATCAACTCTAGCTTACAAAAGTCTTTATAACTTATGCTAGCCGCGTGCTACGGGATATGTTTGTTTAATGGAATTGTTTTAACTCATGAGAGAACTGTCTGTGATAGCTGGCTTGAAAGGTATTTGTGTTTAGCAGGACTTAGCACTTCAAATTGAAATCAGTTGAATTGAAATTCGTCCTACTCCTTCCTTACCTTAGCTTTATATACAGATTACACTCTGCCAACTGATACACACCATTTGGGAGATGCAAATAATATGGTAGCAGTTAAAGTGACAATTGTGTACCAAAGGGGGATTGAAGTACTCGATTTCTCAAAACATATGCACCCAAGTTCATTTTACAAAACTCTTGAACATTTTCACCATCATATAGTAGGTAGCATAAGCTCCCAAATCTAACATGTTAAGCTTAAAACCTCAATATTCCTTTCCTATCAGGCAAATAGTACTTCAGTATAGTCTTATAGAAATAAAAATTGTAAAACATAATAATATAGGCATACTATTTATTTTCGTTTCTAAATTTTGTGTGAATTATGTGCTGTAACTGTTCAGGGAAATTGCAACTCAAGTAAGCGCAAAAATTGCTTCCAATTTGATGAAATATATGACTAATGACATACATCATTGCATACAAAATCTTTATGAATTTTTTGGAAACGTAGAGGCATTCTTGTACGTTGACTTCCGAAATTGTTCAATAGCTGGTGTCAGGTTCATGTGTATAAAGAAGGAGATTCATTAACTGAACAAAGTTAGCAGAAATCGGTACACTGTTGGGGGATTGGGTGGGGATTTGGAATTAGAACTGTTTCATTCCTGTCTACCTACGTCATTAGTCATTTTACCCATGAAAATAGAATTTAAATATACGAATATTTACAGGTTCTGTTTCTGTCGGTTGGTTGTGTCGAAGATGTCAAAGTAGAATGACAGACGAAGGACTTTCTGTACTTTTGGAAGTCGTCTGGTTACAAGTTAGGATAAAAGTAGTCTACCTCGGGATCGAGAGTCGACTGACTGCATAGTTGTGTAAGTATTACCTAAAAGTATAAAAAGCTCATAATTTAGCATGTGAAATGTAAGGAAAATTGAGACTTGGTTTGCCTCTTGTACGAGTTCCCACAGATTTGTATTCGTGCTCACACGCTGAGATTTATGAGCAAAGGAAAAATGGGGAATCGACTAGCATAAAAGTTTCATTTTTATCTCAAAGTAAACACATTAGAGATATTACAATTGAAATCCATCCAAGAACATTTGAAACTTAAATAGTATATCAACAGAAGACTCTCACTCCCCGAATATATGTAAAGTGGCATGGAGAGCGGGAATTGTGTGCAAAGACGATATACCTTCACAATGGCGCTCGTCCCTGATTCTTGTCTTGCTTCAAAGTGATTTTTTTGTGTACTCAGATATTTGTTGGCCATCATCATGTCATGAATACAAAGAAAATTACAATATGCTTTGGTTATCAGAGGCAACCCCCACTATTTGTAAATACAATTTGATCTTGTAGCGATATTGAGAAGAGCTGAGCGTCTGGCTGTTTCATTTTGTTGCACAGTCAGTAGTATCCTTAGATGCATAATAGTTTTTCGCCTCCACAAAAGTTGAGTTTACATTACATTAGAAGAAATGTCTGTGCTTATAGAATGCTCAAGTTATCTGTAAGTCCACAATACACACACAGCATGTACTACAAGGGCATGAAAGGGAAAATTATACAAACTTTTGAAATCCCAAGACTTTTCCTTCGCCTTCATGCACGAGCTTTCTCCCTTATTGCTTCTCTCCTCAATCGTACTATTCATTCTTGGATTAGCAGTTTGCTCTGCGCTCTCTTCGCTAGAAAGTCTATAGAAAGACAGGAGAGGAAATGAAGGATTGAAGAACATTCTTCATTCTACTACATATCTGGGTAATACTAATAATAATACTTCTTTCAATGGCTGAATGTAATGTAATTCTCGTCAGACTCTTTGTATTTGCACAATGGAAAGCAATCGACTGCTCGTAGGGAGAAGATCCATTTCAATTTCAATGGCCACTTCAATTCAACTTTTCTTATTCTTCTCCTTTCTTTGTGTACTTTTTTCATCATTTTCCTATCATGTCACCTTGTTATAATAATCATAATAGCGAAGGACTATCGAGATTTATTGCACATTTCTTCTATATATGTACATTTTCTTGTCATTATTATATGACCTATGCATATGCTAATTTATTTCCAATACACCGGCAAACATGCTATAATGTACTTTTATTGTCACCATATATCTGTGAGACCCATATGGAAAGCAATAAAATCAAGAAGTTCCCTGAAAAATATTTTGCATACCAAAAATCATTGCTTCATCTTTTACATCGTAACCATACGTCATATGAATGAACAGACGAATACCTTCAACTGAACATACAGCTACAATCATGAAAATCTTATTTTTAACAACATATCATTGAAGAAATTAGTTTCTGTAATTATTTTGAAACCAAACTGACAATTTTACCGTTTTCTCTTAAAATTTTCCCTCTAAATTGATATTTTCGACAAACTGTGTTGAAATCAGCGAAACTTACAGCAGTTCATGAAGGTCTACTTACGCTTTTACGTTAGGCAATGAAATTATTTATCAGGTTATATAATTTCTAAAGACATAAGCATATAGGTTACAATTGTGGACTTATTTAGCTAGTTATGATGATGGGTGTATGTGTGTATACCATCCATCCAACTACTATCTAGAGCAATATTCAACGACCTACTTGTGGTAGGTTGCTTTTAGTTTGTAGGAAGGTAATAAATTTCTATTTCTGCAGTTCGTGTCACTTTCTACATCTGGAATGTTATTTGCCTTTTTAGGAAGCGAATAAAGTAAGTGAAGATTTTTGCCTCGACATGAAATCAAGAAGGCCCAGAAGCAACAAGAAAATAAAGAAACGAAAGAAACGGAAAACTTTCTCTCGTTTACTCGGAATAAAAATGATCTTGAGTAAAAGACTTTCTGATGAACCAAGTTAGAAGTAAGACGCAAAGCAAAGGGAAAGTGAGGATCATGTGCCTTCCAGCTTCCATTTCATTCTCTTACTTCTCCAGTCTCTACCTCCAGAAGAAAACTGGAGCTCTTTTCGAGTCAACTACTTTACATTTGACGATAGTGGAAGCAGTTCCTTTCCTATGTCTTACCAGCAGAATTCCATATCTCCGTCTCAAATTTTATTATTGGGATTCGGGTATATCTTATAGTGAGACACTACTTGGGGATGAGTTGCATTTTGCGGGGACTATATTTGTAACACTTAAATACGTCCTCGCGAAATTCTCTTTTTATTATGAAACGAATTAGGAATAGATGCATATCTATCCGAGGACTTTTACATATCCATATGAAAGTAGAAGGGATGGAAAGTACAAAGACGGTGCTGAAATGTAGTGGAATAGAATCAGAAAATAGCCGGGTAAGGCAAAGGGGTCAACGAAGTGATTGCTTGAGCGGGAGCTGAGCATGAAAGAGGAGATAAGTAAAACTGAAGCAGCGTGTTGGAAGTAATGAAGGAAATCAACAAAAGAAAAAGAAGGTTGAAAGAAAGAAAAGTAGGAAAGTAAAAAAGTAGAAATGGCAGAACCACCAGAGATCAGCTCGTCAGACAAGAAGGAAAGGTAGGACTACTTAGGCCGCTCACTCTTTAAGCCCAACTGGAAAACAGACTTTCCTGTGCATTATATTTTATCCTTGGGAGAGACAGACGAACTATAGAGATACACGAAGATAAAAGAAAAGTTTTGGAGCGTGAAAAATCACGCAGTCAAGAAGAGGAGAGATGAAATTGATCGAAGATGATTTACCAGCATCCCGTCTCATCATTTCCTTGTCTCCTCCATTATCCCTGCCTACCCAACTGGAACTCGCAACAGTCGCTTTATTTTCTCCTTTTATTTTTCAGATGAGTTGAGCCGCATTTTTTATCATAAGCGCATTATAGTGTAATACCTTCGGGTAGTATAAGTAGTATTACTTAGTAACTTTGCTGTCGTCATCTGCGGGTTGGCTATGACATGGCGTGATCAGTTCAGTGTCTCCCAGATGGATAGCTTAGTTATCATACAACTTGACCGAAATTCATTGGCGCAAATATTGTCGCACAATTGCCACCATATTTTCCAAAGAAAATAAAAAATGAGGATCCCCATCGACGATGTAGATGAGCTGGCCCTTTTATTCCCTGGCTTGGTCCTTTTATTCCCTATAAAAGATGCAATTCGTCACGACAAGTAGGCAGATTAAGATTTTCAAGAGTTTCACTTTATTACTACCTAAGAAATGTTTCCCAGCATGCTAGATCCTTTAGTCCTGGAGATCTGTCTGCTATATTTAGCGGTTGGGTCATACAAAATGATGACTGAGGAGAGAGAGAGTAAGCAGTTGGAAGTGACATGACATAAGGCATAAGCTATCGACTCCCTTTCTCTCCCGGAATATGACCCGTCAAAACTGCTCCAGAAAATGACCTATACATTAAGGTGAAATGGGGAAAGTGGACTTAGGGCAAGCCATAACATAAGCTACGTTGGAATGTAGAAAAGGAGCAAGGTACATGTTCGGAGGATTGTGATATAAATTGGGCATGGACAGTGGTCGCTATAGCCTGAGTAAGACAAGACCGAATCAGCCCAGCGAGACGGAAAGAGCCTCATATCCCATCAAGTGTCTTTTGAGCGTGAATTCTATGAGGGATTTAATGGTGACTCAAACTGACCATTCCAAGTGTTATAAAGACACGTTTCTCTGCCAAGTGGAACTGGACTGTCTTGGCTTGCACTCGGCTCCATTGACAATGGGCTTTCTATAGTGGAGTGGCAATCTACGACTTCAGCCGGGATAAACTCCCTACCAATAGAGAGTATCTTAGCAAAAGACTATAAGTAGAACCTGCCTCGGCATGTTTACTGGCGAGAGTAACTATTTGGTTTGCATTGTGAACCTGGATTTCCACTTGCATGCATGGTTACGTTACCTACACGTTGCTTTTTAGTGCAGTCGAGCCCACGAGCTCAAATTGCTTTTCTCTTCTGGACTCTCCTGTTTGCTTTTACTCCCCTCAAGCCTCACTATATAAGTACATAAAAGTTGTTTTGTGGCCACGGAAGGTGAAGAAAACATTATCAGAGCATAAGTAAGTATCTACGACCATAACCAGACTGAGACATTCGTCCAGCCGAAGAAAAGAGCCACATCATAAAAGGCAAATGTCCAGTCCGACCACAAGGAATCAAATGACCCGTGAACTCAGCTCAAGTGGCATGAATGTCTATTTCCTTCTTTTCACCACGATCATCTTTATTCTCCTCAAAATCCATCTGACTGCAGCTAACAAACAATAAGACATCCGATGGAAAACTTGTTTCCATCCTATAACGTAGTAATCATGTTTCTAGTTAAGTATCACACTCTAAACACAGTATCACTTACAAATATAACTTACATGCTATCGCAACTACGTGCCTAATATCCAAAACTATGGCTATACTCAAACTAATACTCAACTACAAACACCGTAAATAAATCTTCATGCATTTAGATCTTTCGTGACGTCCCTGTAGTTTCTCTATAGATGTAGAATAGTGGTGGCCACTGCTAGTGCTAACTCATCTCAAGACGATTGTAAAACTGTAATTGTAAATGGAGCCACTCTTCTCTATAGTGGAACATAAGTAGGAGGATAGAAAGCTATGGTTATTACTAGCCGCCAAGTAAGCTCGGAAGGCATTAAAACTAAAAGTCGTACAGAAAACAAAGCAAACCAAATAAACTTTTTGCTCCCTGTGCCATTTGTGTCAGAAAACAATTTTAATGAAAATGTACTTTCTCTCGCTCTTCCCACTACTTCCCGACTCACTTTCAGTCAGCTCGCCCAGTGAAATTAAGTGGAAAGGAAACACAAAGTTTACTTTTAATTAACAGTTCCCAACTACCTTTTCTACTTTCTCCTTTCTCTCATACAATACAGCCTTTTCAAACAACCATGTTTGCAACTAACACAGATTAGAATTACTTCGTTAGCTTATTGTAGACATTCGGTCTAAATCTTCAGATATCTACATTGCTACATTGCATACAGTACATAATTTGGGAAAGTAGCCCAGTATCTGCGATACATTATACACTACATCATACTTTATAACATCCTGTACAGCTTATTCCTATTATTATCAACAATCTTCTTCAACATGTTAAATGTACGATTCCGCCAATTATGTAACATCCATGATTCATGATTACTCGATCAGATTTTTGCATACTTATGTACAAAAGTATTGTTTAACTACGTACTTTAATTCCCTATTGTTCTCATGTTCATAGGCTGCAACTTCTTATGCAACTGCCTGTAATAAGTTAGTTGTGCACCATATATTAATTGCACCTGATCAACTCTAACTATAGAAAATATTGCTTTACATTTTGTTTTGGAATGGCATTTGTTCTTATAATTATTACATTAGAATTACATCTTTCTTTCAAATAATGCTATTATGAAAATTTATTAGTTTCATTTGTCGCAAATCAAAGTGTACGGTCAGTACCAGATAAAGCTGTACAATTGGGGTCTCAATTACCGATGACATGTAATTACTTAAAGAAAATAGGGCAACGTATGCACATAAGTAAATGTAATGAAATCATAATATTAAATGTAAAAGTATAGTATTTATAATTTGCATTGCCTAATGTAGATTAGCTAATAAAGTATGAATATTAATATAGTTGATAGTTGATAGTATATGAATAAGCTAAAATGGGAAAGTAGTGTAATATTTGTAAAATAGAGCATGAGTGTGCTGAGATGGATCTGATGAGTTGTTGTTAGCCGGAGATAATCTGGCGTGACTCAATGGGAGTGTGAACAGATGGGAATGGTTGGTGATGTGGATGCGGAGTATAAGTTGAAGCCGAAGTCTGATGTGGACGCATGCAACGGCTCTCTTCCTCATCCTCACTGGAAGTGGTAGCTCAGCTACATTCATGGAAATTAATCTTGTCTGTCTGTATCAGTTGTAGTTGGCATGCTGAGAATATAATCCCACTTTCATTTCGGCTCATATTAGAAATGTTACCTTGGCTATCAACTAGTATAGCTCTGGATTCCGTTCGGCTTGCTGCTGCCTCACGAAACTCAACTCTGTTTCTGGTCCATGACTTTATTTCATCCAGTCCTTTATTCCATCCATGTCTTCAGTCTTCTGCTTATGCATTGCAATGTCTCTCTAATACTAATAGCAAGAAATACGTTACATTTACTGCTGAACTAACTTTCTGTTGTTGGAGTCTTTCCTCTCCAAACGCAGTTCCCGACGCTACTAACTTACTAGCTACACTGATCACGACTCATGTTCCATCTTTAAACACCGTATATCCTACAGATGCATATAATGCACACATTCGTATTGGGAAATCCTCTAATAATATCATATGTATGTATTCTGTCCATAATTTATCTCCTTTCGTTATAGATACCTACTGTAGTAGATATTCCTGCATATACACATTTCGTCTATACTTAACTAAGTATATATAGTTCGTGTGAGAGCAGAAGACTTATCTTACTTAGCTAACACAGCAGTTGAGTGGATCTAGCAGATGAATTACATATTTGGCACGCAATCCTATCCACCGTGTGAAATCTCTATGTTTCCCCTATAATTTAAAAACAGGACCGTCACGAGTTTAGGTATTCATGCATCAAACTACTCTGACTAAAGAGGTACACAATAGACAACAACCATTCCAACATCACCAAGAATATAATATCCATACTTTGAGACTTTCTCTGCTATTTCTATTCTTTTAATATTCCCAATTTCCAATAAACAACAACACAAACTAACTTTCAGCTTTCTATACTTTCATTTAGTAAAGATGTAAACATGCACAAATACTGGCTTCGTATGTAATCTCACTAATTAGACTAATTACATGTGTATATTATTTTCTCCCCGTTCAACATGAGCGAGAGTACCTTAAAAACTTTCTTAAATTCCCCATCAAAAAAAATGTCGAGTATCCAACCGAGCCTTCCTTTTTCCGAGTTCAATGAAAAGCGTCGGGTCGAGAGTAAATGACAATCTGGCAATAATATTTTTATAACGGGCTTAATAAGTTCTTTTTTTATGTGGGCTATATAAGTGCTATAAGGCATATCTCAATTGTGAAACGGTGGCTCATTTTGTGAAAGAGTGTAAGTTGGAGGTTGAAGTGTGTACATAAAAGTTATTAGAGAATAAAAAGCGTAAAAGGGGAAGACTGGTAGTTGCAGTAGTCATCGTGAGTGTGCAGAGCCGCAGTCATTGTGGTTGTAATCGTGGTCACTTTGTCACGCTGTTTGTCACTAGCCAAGTTTTCAGCTCCTGCTGGTCTGTACAAACTTTGCTTTCAGAGTTAACACTTATCTTGTGTGTTTCCCTCCCTAAGATTGGCTTTTCTATTCCTTAAGGAAACCAAGAACATGCTGGAGTTGTTACACTTTATATAAATGTGACTCTCATGTATGTAGCCCATTAGACCACTTATATTAAACTATAACTCCCATTCACTCCTCTTTACTCCACTCCAGCTTCCTCCGAAGACACGTAGGCAGTCTAACCAGTGGAACACTGTGTACTTGCAAACACGGAATTTGTTCTCTTAAGAATCTTAGAATATAAACTGATGTTCGCGTAGCTTTAGCTACAAAAGGGCAAAGAGCAGAAAAGCAAGTTATCCATGAGAACCTGGCAGATGGACGCCTTTTCGACCCCAACCAGACTAAAATAGATTACCCTCTTTCATCGCTTCTCCTTTCTATTTCTTCATTAATATATATGTCACCCACTGTTCTTTTACTTCACGACAACACCTCCTTCAATCTATTGACAATTCCTGTGACCTTAAAATCCTAATAGCCATTATAACGTCTTCATATACAACCATCTCCCCCGGATGCTCAAATACAAAATTGAAAACCAGTTCAACGATAATAAATTATGATCTCTTCCAGTGGAAATTGTAAAGATCAATCCAGAATGAATTAAAGTGTTTTGAATTAATACTGTGATACACTAAGGTAATTTTAAATTCGCTATGATTTTGTAGTACATACAAATATATTTATGGTTAAGAAACTACAGCTCTTCTGTAGTGTACCTTGCCATACAACAAACAAACATGCCCAATATGCAGTAGAAGAGTTTTAGACTTTTGACTACAACAGAGTTACGCCTTTCCTTCATCTGCCTCAACGGAACGTGAAGAGAAAGTCAGTCGCATAGCCAATGAGAATCGGAGGGTTTGACTTACCAGCTTTTCTAGAAGTCAGTCTTGCCAATCTACAATGTTCAACTTTTTGTCTCGGTCCTACACAACTCGGGCGCATTCTATCAATCCTCAACTCTCTCCTCCCCAATGAATAATTTCTCTGCCACCAATAGTACAAGTACCATATCTTACTTTATATTATTTCATTGTTTCAAGGTTTTGTTCACAACACATACACGAACGACATGATTTTATTATCCGTAAGTGAATGCTATATATACAAACTTACTATTTCTCATATACCTACTCGATTGTAGTATTGTTTCAGTCTGTGCTCTAAAACAGTAAGAAACTATTACTACTGACATCGTAAATTACAATTCATGGAAATTTTGTTTTCGAGTGCCGGGGGCGATGGGGGTAAGGGTACATACTATACTACTAATTGTCAATGGGGTGAACTGAATCGAGTTATACATCGAGTTAGGGTTATATAGTTTATACGGTAAGTACCATTTGAGAGCACATACTTTATTGCTTTGTGTGCATGAATATAATAAATCTCACTGAGAACGAGATGGCAATTAATTATTCGTAGCGGATTTTATTACACAAGAAGATGCAGTGTAGAAACATAGAATTGCGATCTTGTATTTTTACCTGTGTTGTGTTGAGTGATTAAAACTCTTAAGATCTAAGATGATAATACTAAACCTGAGGTTAACGTTATTGTACACGATTGGCTAATCCACGATTAATATTCTAATTAACATTGCAAGATGATATGAAAAGGCTGCACCGGACTCGGGACATGGATGCAATTTACGTCATGAATCATATTAGGTATGGTATAGGTACTTAACATCAACGAATACATATATCTGTATACCACTTATATATATAGTAGTATGGTTTTTGAGCTGGAATGAGAAAGGAATGATAAGTATATGAAATATGTAAGATAAATAGTAAAACACTTATAGTGTAATGGAGACAGAAAGAGGACTGCGTAGAAGGACTGGATGCAGTATAGTTAGTATGTATATGAATATTGTGCTGCATGAAACCCCAAAGTAAATCTTGGCAGCTTGGCACATTACCTTCTGTCACTGTCATCAAATTACTCTCCGCAGACTTTTGCATTAGGGAATCGTTGAGAAGTTTTTGGTGAACCATGCTGAGAGCATATTGAGATGAAAGCTGAAGATTCGCAAAATGAAGTTGTGACTAATGAAAATGAACTTTGCGTATCAAACTGATGTCGTCTTGGAAAGTGAAGTGAACTCGATGTAACTAAACACATTGTGCGACTACAGTTTATTCTTAGACTAACGTCACAATGATACTTGACAATTGCTAGCTGGCTATTCAGGTAAAGCAAACACAGCAGACGAGAGAAAATCAAGGCGCAGAGAAGATCCAAGATTAATTGAAATTGCAAAGTTTCATGATTGTTCGATCACTCATGCCAAGTTACAGTCATCCATACAACTGAAACACTTACATCAGCTTTCTTGAGTTAGGTAGTTACATAGTGTAGAATGAGGAATTATGCTCTTGGGCTAGATACATTTCAACATTTGCTAAGTATATCTTTAGTTTAATGGCATAAGTTCCCGGGCATTGCCAAAGAAGAAATCAAGGGCCTAAACTTTGGTAAGTGGTAATCAAATTGTGTTGTCTTAAAGTTGAAAAGGAATGCATAACACAGACCAACGAATGTTCAAATTGAAAAAAAAATGTTAAAAATTGCGTCTTGTCTTGTCTTGTTTCCACAAAAATATGAAAAATGACAACATAGATAATAGTAGGTCTCTAGTCTCTAAGTACAAATATCAATATATTTATTCACCTTGAAGCCTCATCCTCGACGCAAGTGTAGTATGTATACAGCAATAAATAGCTTACGCACATATTTTTGCAACTCTTTGCACACATTTTATTTTCTTATTGATCAGGTGAATGACAAAGTTACAATAATACATTTATATCTTGATGTAATACATGTACTTAGGATAATTTACAAATACTATGGAATGTATGTGTATGTGTTTGTGTTTCTACATACTCATTCGTATCTTCGGATGTCTATATATTAAGCAGATACCGGTTGCAGTTGTAGCCGTGTTGTAGGAGCACAAATATTGCAATAATATGAGGAACCTCTACAAGAGTAAATAATTTCAGTTTCTGTAAGTAACTAATATTAATATCTCTACAAGAATAAAAAGAACAATGTTTCCCGTGTACATGTATTTTAGGTTATCTATGCTGTGTTTGATGATATAGGATTCCTAAAATCCATGAAATGCAGAACATTTTTTTATTCTTCGATAGAAAAATGCTAATTTGTAGTCACAATTCGTATTGATTACGTACGCAATTTACGGAAAGTAGAGGGTGGTATACAATAATACAAACTGCAAAATCTTGTAGTTTTCCTCTGAAAACCTTTATGCTTGATTAAGAGATTATTTTGTTTCGAGAAAAAATTTGGTCCATATGAATACATTGGTAAGTATAGTATACGTAAAGGTTGCATATATTATATTATTAGTACCTTTTTGTCTTTGTCGATAGAAAGGTAACTAGCATTGGACTATTCAGTTCTTCCAATACATATGCTGAGTTATGGTACAATAAGTTGAGCAAAGACAAACTACTATTTAATTTTACATGTGAAATATGCAAACGTTTTTAGTGTACTAGTACAATGTCTTTCAGTTGAGTTTGTGTATTCACACTTCGGGTATTTTATGACTAATAAAGTGCATTTAACATTAGTTTTAAAGTCCTAGAGACACTAAAAGTATTTATAAGTAAAGTAGTCTATTTTGTAGGAATTAGGATACTTATAGGTTATTATAAGTATGAAGGATGATTAGGAATGAGTAATTTAGGTAAAGCGAGTATCTAACTCAATTAGCGAACTGTAAAACGTTTACACGCTGAATTACATACCATAGCAGACCAACTAACAGGTAGCAAGTTTGGATAGAACAATACAAATTCGATCACCAACATAAACTATCTAATTTAATTTAAGTTTATAGTAAATAGTAATAGCACGTAGGTAATTCCTCAGCCTTTGGTTTGACGTGATTGAAATAAATTACAATGGAATGTATTATGGCACACATTATGACAAAAAACAAATGAAATATATTATGCTAATTGACTATATGTACTTCAGCGGTGTTACTTGCAAAGTTGCAAATTAAAGAATACTAAGCGTACTATATCTAATTGCCAATTACTGAATATGCCTTCTTAATTACAAGAGCTATCATTTAACTATACATTGTAGATGTATTAGGTAAGCATGTACGTATTTTTTATGTAATAATACATAATAAATAAATAATTAATTTACTCATATCTTATACTACTACTAACAAATCTAAAATAC